>WEKY01014339.1:0-15839 GCA_013390045.1 Picathartes gymnocephalus
GGCAGCAGAGCGTAGCGAAAAAAAGGTTTACATATGTTTGTTTCCTCAAAACACTTATCCTACGCCTATCTAGAATCATGCTTTTTAAAAATGGGAGTCCCATTAATACCAGCACTTGCATCCATCTTGGCAAACCCTGAGATTTCATAACAATATAGAAGAAGGGGCATTGCATGATCCAAGTGCCAGATGGCTTTTTATCAGGACTTTGATTTCTTACAGTTCTTTATCAGAATTACCGACATTCAGCATTGTACAAGGTCTGATGATCGAGGTCTTCCCATCAGGGTCCTCCGGCCCCATCGCCAATCCCACCATACTTGGACTCAGCCTCCTGACTCTAGTCTCACAAAGGACACATGGACATGGTAAGTTGAAACCCTAAGCCTACCTATCCTGAAACATGCTTTTTAACATTATGCTTCTTTCCCCAGATTTTCCAGTTCTGGGCCAATCTCACAAGTTGACTTTTTCAGGAAACTAGACTGTCACCAGTCACCTGTCACTCCAGCTTCTCCTGGAGTAAGAACCAGGGACTCATACAACTGCTTCATACGATTATGATGGCTCCACAACACATCCCATCTTCTCACAAGTCAGTTATGAGATGCCAACATGCCATTTGCAGCTCTTTATTCCTTGTGTATGTGACCTAAGCTTTGTTTTCTACTCTTAGTTATTGACTGTTTAGCTTTCAAGTAGAGCTAGTTAGTGAAGACCACCTGTGGAAGTTCTTCTCAGAAAGAAGCTACTTCTTAAAAAGATCTTGGGTTCAACAGTTTTTTGCTGAAGATGTTATTCTGGTCATACTACTGTGCAGCAAGTGAGGTTGCTGCCTGCTCCATCTTGCTACATACATAATGTAGAAAAGATTGCAAATATTGCTAGAACACAATAATGGAGATGCTGGGGAAGTGGGCACCAGATCTAGAGTGAAAAACCAAAATGCAGCCTTGTCCCACAGATGGGGATATTTGGGGCAGCACACAGATGACCTGCTTTAGAATAAGGTAACTTTTTATTCTCCAGGGAGTCCCAATATCTTTTGAATTCTCACTTCTTCTGTAATACAAGCACAAGGAAAAATTAAAGCTTAAGAACAATTAAAAATCCAACTGGATTTTGTTCTAGACAGAAACTAAATACTTGGTAGCAGAGTAAGCAGGATATGTTTGCAAAACTAATGGAATTAGACCCATCCTTGAGCATCTGAGATGATGTATTATGACATGCTGGTTTAAAACATCCATAATAAATAAACTGCTGCATCTAAGAATAGTATTCATAGATCTGCTCTGACAAGTGTACTGCCCTCCTGGTGCCTCTGGCTTGGGTGGGATTTGCACTCCAAGTACAGGCAAGATTTACCTTCTTGACTTTCCTTTAAATTGCAATAAATAGTTAATTATTAGCTACGTCCATCTCTCTTCTCATCCTAAATATTCTTTGGGCCATCTCTTGCCTTCTGTTTTTAAGGTTTTCTCTTCACAGCCTCCTGCAGCCTGCAGACATTTACACTCAGACAAGTGCAAACGCACTGTGCATCACCAGACAACCCCACTGGCACCATTCTCTGTTCAACTACCCCATGTGGGTTTTAACCCCCTTTTTCCCTACCTCCTCTCCCATATAACATGTGCTCAGCAGGTCTGTGCTACAGGCCTGTCTCAAGGAACATAGATTTCTCCTCTTCTTCCTCTATATTTACATGCCTTAGAGGAGACTGGTGGTCCAGCTTCTCTCGAGTTGGTTTAAACTCTTTGCTGCACTGACTTTAGTGATGCCAAATCAGAGGCAAGCAATC
Source organism: Picathartes gymnocephalus (assembly GCA_013390045.1). Lineage (NCBI taxonomy): Eukaryota > Metazoa > Chordata > Aves > Passeriformes > Picathartidae > Picathartes > Picathartes gymnocephalus. The sequence goes on from WEKY01014339.1 coordinate 1,805, forward strand.
TGGTCTCTTGCCTTCCCACCAAGCTTCCATCTGTTCCCAGGTCCCTGCTAGAGATGCTTTGCCCAGGATCACTCTTTAAAAATCCAATCTCTGTTTTCTGCTCTGATTCACAGTGAACTATGTCAACTGCCCCAGCCAGCATTTGGTGAGCAATGAGTTGGGAAAGTCTTGTCCATCACACACAAAGGTCATAATCATAAATACCTCACATACACCACCTACAATCCCATCTATGCCACAAGCACAGCTCACACCTCTGTGTGCTGCTTTTAAAGGATGCTGCCAGCACAGTCTGCCTTTGCTGCCCTTTTTAACAGGGCAGTTGCCACTGATGTTTACAGAGTATTTTTCTAATATTTATGAATTATAACCAAATGCTCCATGCTACTCTATAAAAAACAAATAGTAGTTTGTAGCAATAACTCTTGTCCAGTTAGTACTGCTATTTAGAATAATCTAAATCCAGCAGAAAACCACAAGGAAAACAGCACAAATCCTGGTGGTGAAAGCCAGGGAGCTACACTGCTCCAGAGACTGACTTCTGCAGGGTCTCCGAAGTGTCATACTTCCTTCACAGACATATTTTTCAGCATTTGTGCTCAGGCATCAGTCCCTCTGAATCACCAAGTCCTCAGTCTGCTGGGATGCCCAGCACAATTCCTCAGGATCAGCTGTGCTTTGCTAAGGCAATGAGCCTTCTGGCAAGGCATTGAACAACATGCTAAGTCAGCCTTCTCAGCTTACCATACAGGCCTAAGCCTTAACTTCGCTTCTGTAATCTGTACGCACACTTGAGAATCACTTGGGATTCAAAAAATTAGTGTAGAAGATGCCTTTGAATTGGTGGCTTTATATTTAAATGTTTATGTTATACTCAATTGTCTCTGGTAGTAACACATAAATCTGAATCATAAATATTGTAAGAAACTCAAACAACATTCTCACTGAAAAACTAATTTCAAGAAGGTAGTTAGTCATTACATTTTAGAGAAGTTTCCAAATGTTCTTAAAACTATCTTATACTTTAAAAAAGGAAAATATTTCAGTAGCAAGAAGCTCTCTGTAATTATTTGAACTATCCAAATTATCTGTTTTGGTTTCTTTTCATCGACTGCCAAAATCAATTTAACATACAGCAGGAAACCTTAATCATATTTACTTCTGGCAAAAAGACACTTGTTTGTGACTAAGTTTTTAGTAGATCAGAAAAATTAATTGTAGGATCTGCTTGGAGTTCAAAGTACATCACAACATTTATTCATTTTTCTGTAGCAGCAATCCTACAAGATACTTTGCAAATGGGGTAATACCGTCTTATGCAATAATCATCTTCCCTTCTCTGACCATCAGCAAAGATATAATCTCTATACCTGAAAGGATAGTGCCTCCACCAGCTCAGGCAAGGAGGCTGCATTAGCAGTAGGCTTTTTAACCTTTGTAAGGGAAAAAAAGATTAGCTGTATGAAGACACAAAAGGGATATAATCACTATACTGTTTATCTAGGATGTATGATCAGTTACGATCAAGCCCTTTGTTCAGGCTTATTATCAATCTCAGTGACTCACCTTGGCTTGTGACATAAAGCATGTGGACTTTCGAGATGAGAAGTAGGAATATTGCTTACCTTGTTGAATTGGAGAGTAGGCATTGGTCAGAAAACGGAAGTGCCCTTTATTGTACCAGCAAATCAATGACATGTTTCCCTTCATTCTTATTCTGTATTGTCCTCTGGACTGTGGAGTTTCAGAACTGTTCAGCATGGATGGAGGTAGGCCTGTGCAGTCACTCTTCCTGGTGCTCAGCAACCCACAGCAGTAAATCTCTGCATGTGAACAAATACATTCCCTATGAGCAAGCCATTGCATGGACCCAGAGATCAAAACGAGCAGAGCAAGCCTGAAGGACCCCTGAAAAAACTTGCCCTACAACCTTCTAGTCCAACAGAAATGCCAGCCAACTGGTTTTCTTCTGTAATACCAAAGATCTGTGTCCTACATGAATGCCTCTGGAAACAGACAAGGGCAGAAAGTCTGCTCTCTTATTGAAACATACCAATGCCTCCTGCACCATCAGGATGAAATGACAGGAAAAATAATTCAGAGTATTTTCCTAGCTGTAACACCTACAATCTGGGTTTAACATTACAACATGTTTAAAACTGGTCTCAAAAAATCCCCCAGTGGTGCTATGCATTATGGGACAAATCAGAATTTATGATTCAAGAGAGTCTTGATGTTTAACTAAAAAAATTAATTTTGGAGGGAGCAGGGAGGTAGGGAAAGCTATAGCATCTCAGATGTTAACTAAAATAAATTCTCCTACGTGACACCTATGATGCTTTTAGTCACAATAGTTTAATCTACTGCTTCACTGTGCTGCCATGATCTTGATTCTTAGCTCAATACTCCTTGCACCTGCATCATCTGCTTTGCTAAGGAAATGATGCTTAAGCAGCTGAAAACCACTGAAACCACTGGTTGATTTAAAAAATGCATATGCCGCAAGGAGGGAGAAGATGGAAATACAAGTTCAGTGAAAACTGATTTTAGGGCATTAAACCAAGCACTGATCTTGTCCTGCATAGACATCAGAGGCTCTGCAAGGGAGACAGTCTGCTGCTCACAGCTTCTTGCCTTTTCAGATGTGAAAGCGGCAATGAATAAAATCTAACACCACAAAATGCATCTCAATACAGCCAGGTGGGCACAAACAAGGTTTGGAAACAACATTAGTAACAATGCTTGAATATTTAATTAGGCTGTGAAATAGTAACAGCCTGTTTCTGTTAATCCAAGAGAAGCAGATCTTCTCTATCAAATTTTTCCCTGACTCAAAGAAATCTCAGATGGAAATTTCCACGGTCTCCCTCAGTTTTGTGTTAACCCATCTGAGTGAAAAAAAACAGTGGGCATGGAAGCAGGTGACATCTGTGCACATCTTGTGGTGGTTTAAAGCTCATCCATCAGCTAAGTCTGCTTGATCAAATTTTTCATCATGTTGAATTTTGCACGATATCCTTACAGTGAAAATGCGAAGTCAGAATTCAGTGCCTGGCTTCCCCTAAACATGCTACCTCAGTTCCTGGGTTCCCATTTATGTGGCTCTTCTGCCTCTGTCTTTCTGGAAGCATCTAAGCTCTTGAGTGCAGGTGCAGCCTTTGTCCTTGGTTCATATACTGATTGGCATGCTGAGTATCCCCTCAACAGCCCACAGACACCACAAGAATACTAATAAATTAATTGCATATACTCATGCATTGGTCCAGTTGCTGTGGGCAGATCTACAAGGAGCTACAGCTCTTCCATCAGAAATTTAAGCCACTGATGAGAGAAGAAGGTCAACCAACACAGCAATGGGAAAACTTCATTCTCAAGGGGGAAATCTGCATTGCACTGGTTATTTCTAATGAATGAATCAGTCCCTGGAAATCCGTAAGTTCCTTCCACAAAAGATAATGAGAAAAGCCTGATGACAACAGGCTTACAATCACTATAGAGGGAACTGCACCTTGAGTGGAAAGCTGATATTTTATTTTTCTTTTTTAAAATTCCTTCTGTTGCTAAGAGGTACCCAAACAGTGTAGGTCATGTACCTGCAAACTTTGCCATTAGCATAGAAAACTTTTATAAAGTCTTCTTCTGGCCAATATTAAGATCTTCCTTCTTTGATAACAAGCAAACCTGAGAAGAATTTCCTTAGCTGCCCAGAGTTTATTATTCATTTAAATGCAGTATTTTTTCCAGTAGGCTGCAATGGAATAAAACCAATCTAATAACTACATTGTTGTGCTAGAGTTTCAAAACAGCAACAGCCACCACTGAGATCCCATAATAATTAGTTGTAGCCTTTCCTTTTATTGTAGCAATAAGCCTGCAGAAAGCTTCCAGCAGATGTTCCACTCCTCGTGCAGAATAATGGGAACCATTTTCTCTCTACGGAACACATTGTGTAGCCTTCCTGCTGTAAAGCCCAGAAAAGTGCAGCACTTCTGCAGATTAACTAGCATCTCTCATCATGGATGAAACCCTTAATCTACTGTAGAGGTTTCTAAAACCACCCAGTTACTATAGCAATAGAAGCAATAAAAATTACACCCATCTGCCTCAATGAAGTTTTTGTGTAATTAAATGAGAATCACAACAGGTGTTTGCTGCACGCCAAACAGGAGTCAGTGGAAACAGGTTGTTCTCTGGTCTTCTTAAACTGTAGGTGCAATATAAATGAATACACCTAAGACAGTTTAGCAAAGAAAAAGAAATATGGAAAACTCATCTCCAGAGTCTCCAGCTTCCAGAGAGCTTGTGCTGAAGGCTGTTTCACCACTTTTTCACTAGTACAACTCACAAAAGCCATCAGACTCGAGCTAATTCAGGCAAAAATACACATTCTACAATCATTTATTCTGCTTGCAACACTGGGTCAAATCAGAGCTAGGAAACTGGGGGAGGGGCTGCTGTGGGGAGCAGAAGTGAGCTTGCTTTAGTCCATGTGCTGGAGTTGCAGGACCCTGCAAACTTTGTGGGAATGCCATGGTCAACCAGGTTGGCAGCTCTTGCAGGTTTGCCAACACCAGCCCCTCTGCAGAACAGAGCCATCTGCTTCTGCTGGTTCAGAACATGCAGAAGGGACTTTCAGGCATTGTATTTTTAAGGGAAGCATGGAACACAGGGCTTCTGGAGGTTTTGTCCTCTATGAAGGACAATACTAATGCTTAGAGAGAGAAAAAGAGATGTGCACCATGAATGAATGTCACAGCAAATAGCAGCGATAGCTGTCTGCTAACAGAACAGAGAATCTGGGGCATTTCAGTGCAGGTTTCCAACTGTATTCAGAGGCCTGTGAAAGAAATTCTTTGTATGTCCCCTGAAAAATAAAAAAGATGTCTATTCAGGGTTTTGATTTTGAAAGAGATCGAAGTGCTCTATTTTATTTTCTGAAGTTTTCTCAGTTCTTGGTATCTTCACATAGGTCTTAGAATTATGTTCACTGACATCCCTTTATATTACAAGGCACATTATTGTCTACTGTGGTACAGTGAAGGTGCTACACCACAGGCTCTCAATAAAGAAAGAGCACTATTGTCTGTAACAATAATGCATGTGTGGGCTACGGTGAGGAAAAGTGAATGATAGTTAACATTCCAAAAAAATTTTTATAGAATTGCAGGATCCTGTGGATTAAAGAATAGTTCAGGCTGAAAAACAACTCAGGAGGTCTCTTGTCCCATCCCCTGTCAGAGCAGGGTCAGCTCTGAGTGCTGCTCAGGGCTTTATCTTGTCTGGAGTTGTAAATTTCTGAGGACAGAGACTGCACAACCTATCTGGGCATCCTGCTTCACTGCCCTCAGGAAGAATCTTACATCTAGTCTGAACATCTTTTGTTTCAGCCTAAATCTGTTGTTTTGTGCCCTTCCACAAGGTGCCACTGTAAAGAGCCAGCTCCATTCTCATGATGGGGTAGTGTAAGGCTGCTGCTACATCCCCCCAAAGCCTCTTCTCAACTTGAACAAGAACAGTTCTCTCCCCATAGCAGAGTATATTTGTATACAGAGCATTCTTATACTAGGGGCATGTTGTCTAAAACTGTAGGAGGCAATAATCACCTCCCTTATCTACAAGCTACACTCCCGTTAACACAGCCTTGGACAGTGCTGACCAGCTAGGCTGCCAGGGCATGCAGCTGAATCAGGTTCAGCATGCTGGTTACCAAGACCCCAGGTCCTTTTCATTAAGGATTTTGAAACTAAAGGAACTGATTGAGTTTTAGTGGATGACTTTCCAAATTTTCCAGAATTACATTTAGTTGCCTTAAAAATTTTATGCTCCCAGAACATCTGTGGCTTCCAAGCATGAACTTATTCAATCTTTTCCTATTTCTCTGTTGATAGTCATGAAACCCCCGAACAAAATAAAGCAGTTAAGATCAATATCAGTTTCTTTTTTTGGTTTTGGGTCTCAATGGGATCTTTCTACTGCTGGTCCTGCTCTAGCCCAGAAATAAAATTTTCTTGAACAAAAAAAAGTAAATTTATCAGTTTAAGAATGGGTCTTGAACTGTCATGAGGACCTGAGCACAGATGCTTTACAACAGCCTCTCATGACACTTTCTGGTCATGGTGTAGCTCTGTTCAGGTTTAGCTGGCTAAGTCACATACCAAAAAACCCCAACATTGACTTCATTGCTGAAGGAGACTCTGTGGTAGATCAGTCCAGGCTTCCTTGCTTGCCTCTCCCCAGATGTACTGCTAATGCAGTAGGATCCCAGCAGGTGCTGGCAGTACACAATCTACTTTGCAGCAGAGTCAATAAACACCATCTCCTCCAAGGCTCTTACTGACTTCACCACAGTTTGACATCTGAAGCATCTCACCTCTCCCAGTGTCTCACAGTCCCTCCAGCTCAACATCCCCTGCAAAACCTCTGAGCTAGCCCCTAGTAGGTCATGGCAAATGCAGACAATCCCATTGCCTTATTAAACAGAAACACTTTTCTCCCCATGATCTTCTTTATGTAGGAATGCCATGCTATTTGGCAAAGTTAATACACCTGCTCTCTTCGTGTCCACCCCCCACCCGCCTCATAGTTTCACCCCTAGGAAGATGATAGTGTGTACCAGATCTGAAATTTAATTTTGGAGGCAGCTGTCAGAGATTATAAAGTCTCATGGTGCTATATAACAAATCATGAAGCAAACTGAAACCTCAGTATTGCATTAGCATATCTGATCAGATAGTAAGTCAAAATTACATGTTTTAAGAAGACATTACTGAATTTGTTACCTGCTAGAAACCATTAATTTGAATTATCTGCGCAATGTAAAGCCTATGAATAATTCAGCCCTGTGAACAATTTTAATTATCTGCAAGTAATAAACACTCAGCTGTTTTAATAGTCATGTATCTTTTTCACTAGGGTTACTGACCAGAGGGATCATGCCAGATCATCTTTATCCTTCTCTAGCTGAGCATAAAGGATGAATTCACCCAAGCTGTCAGTCTTTACATTTAAACTTTAACATTTTATCTCAGGTACAAAGGATATGTGTGTTATCCTCTACATTTTTTTAAGGTCACATTTTGCATCATTAGTTTGGTAGACTTAAAAATGCAATGCTTATAATCAGCTGTGAAAAGCCATCTAACAAAGATCGGTCTCTGCTCAGAGGAAAATCTCCAATGCACTATAAATAAGCTCAACTCCTTCCCCGTTTGGCTGGTCACAGCATTTGGGAAACCATGGCTCTTTTATGAGGTATGCAGATATTCCACTGTATTCAGTGAGCTTCCACCTTGCCTAAATTAATGTAGGAGCTAAGTCTTGCATGGAGCTCAACAGATGCAGCCCTCAGTGCCAGCACAGTCTGTAGTGCTAAACTACAGCACTGGTGCAGCTCACTGATGTTCTTATTTTAAATGAGCATCAACATATTGTCTCGATTCCCAGACTTGCCCTCTGCTTTGGGCTATGTTCCATTAATATAATGGTTTACGTGGGTTAATATTCTGCAATGATAAAAAACCCTCCAACTTGGACAGCAGTAGTGTGTCAGCAAATGGCCTCGTAGCTGTGACGCATGATGGCAGCCTCCAGCCTCACTGCTGGGAAGGATCTATTCTATGCACCACATCACTCTGAAAGACTGTGCTGACTGAAGAATGAGACCAGAGTTACATGAAATGACTTAGAACTGACTTGCAAGAGTGCAGGATCCTCTACTGTAATTGTAGGGGAGTCACAAGTTCTCAGCATTACTGAAAGCAAACCAACATGTAGCTTTTCCATGCCCAAAGTGAGGGGGCATCTGACAGAAAGGATGACCAGGGATTGCTCTTTGCAGTAGCAAGAGACTTGCTTGGGAGAGCTGTATCAATGGATATTCTGCTGATAAGTGTGTTTTTGCTAATGGAGAGTTTTATTATGCTTTCAAAACTAAAAACTGTCCTATCAAGGTATGTTGATACTAGCAAAAAAAAAAAACCAACAAACCACCAAAGCCAAAAACACAAAAAAGCAAACTTTTCTAGAGCTTTTGTAAAGGAATAAAATGTTCTCTAGAGAAAACACATCTTTAACAGATATTAAACCAAAAAAAGACTTCTAAAGCGCATCTCTAAGAATTCATCTCATTCTTCATCTTTCACAACAGGAACAGAAAAAACACAGGCAGGCAGGAAATTCCTTGAAAAGTCCCTCAGGTCACATAGGGGATTTGACCTCACATTTTTAAGTCAAAGAACAAAAGAAAGTACTTTAAATAACCTTATTAAAATTGTTTTTACTTCCTCATTTTGAAGATTTAAAAAGGAAGATTTAAAGAGCAACTTAGAAAATCTTCTGCATAGTACCTTTTCATGAATGAAAAGTCTTCTTAGAGATGAACAACTTATCTATATAAGGAATTGAAATATCAGTAAAGACTTTTGGAATTTTTTTTTAATTCAGTGGCAGGAGGCCCCTAGGTCTGCCACCATTAAAACCCAGTGAGTCCACCCGATACACACCTTGCTTCTCAAATTCTTCAAAGAGATTCAGGCTGGTAATGCTTGGGCCTGTGAAGATGATGTAGTTCTTCCCAGAGGCATTCTGACACAGGCTTTTGGCCACCATACTGTGAAGCTGTGGTTTGTTCTTCAAAGCATCCAGCCCATCAGCACCACTCCCTTCTTTGAGATGGACATAAATCTTAAATGAGAAATGGTAAGAAAAGTCAGAAGGTTATAAGGAATCCAGAGGTAGCAGATGCGATTCCCAACACACCTAAACAGTTCAACTTGAGACAAGCCAAGAAGGCAGCAGATACTTGTTATAAAACACTAATTAAGGTATTCAAGGGGCTGTTCCTTTTAAACCAACTCAGGTTAGCTGGCATAGCTACTGATAAATACAGCATCCTTCACCTCGCTGCTGAGGCTCCTGTCACTGTTGTGGAGTTTGAAGATTGTTTGGCAGGAAAAGACTCCACTCCTAACTGGGATTACATGTTGTACTGAGTTTGCATATGCTTCAGTACTGCCAGCAAAAGGAGAGCATGGGAACTTCAGCTTCAAGAAAGGCCCATGTAAGATGACCAGAAGAAAATGGCCCATTACCTTCACTGCATCAATATTCAGATTTATTTCCTGTTAGCAGTAACCATCAGGCTGTGACACAAGTGTGTGTGCACCTCCATAAATGAGCAAAATGCACACCCAACCAGCCAGAACACCCTCATCAAACTCTCCAGGCACAGTGCTAACACTTAGATCCTTTACATAGATCCTGATTTGGAAACAACCCATCAAAACAATTTGAACCATGCAGAGGGAGAAAATGTGTAACCCTTCATTTGTACACAAGCCTTCTATTTTATTTCACTGACAGTGTTTTACAAGCACAACTTTCACCCAAGTTCAGCACTTAATAAAGCCAGCCAGGCATCCAACCTTCATCTTGTTCTAAGAGCTAGCAGAAACAACGTGCTGGAAAGAGAAATGGCAAGAAGCAAACACTGTACTCAATTACTCAAACACTACTGTAATACCATGGAACTTTTGCAAAGATTTAAATACACAAACAAATGCAAATTTTCAGAAAAACTTGCCCACACCCACTTTTGTGACTTTGGCTCTGAAATACTCAAATCTTTTATGAATTGCAGAAATTTTTACCCCTCAAAGAAAAAGCTGAAACTTGTTCAGTATTCAGGGGCAGGAAAAAGTAATTTTTCCTTGGTTTTTGGAGTGATATATCCACAACAACTTCATTAAATTTGTTTGAGACTTCAACCACACAAAACATGCAGCATTACTTTTCTGTATAGCTTATTTCTCTTACCAACAGACACTGTTACAAATTAAAATTCATAGCAATCCTCAGAGAACAAAAATGCTCATGTTTGCAGTAGTGCTCCCAGTAATTTGTAACTCAATGATCTTAGAGAAGAACAAAATTCAATTAAACAGCCTTGTCTCTCCCCATTTTAGATGGTGCATCTCCAGCACTGATATTCTGTGTAATATTCCCTAGCATTTCATGCATCATGGAACAGATCTCAACAGGGCGTGTTACACATGAAATTTCTGGGAAATTAGACATAATTTGTATTTTTAAGGAACTGACATGCTGAAAACAAAGTTGGTACAAGGACAAATGCACACTAATTCCAAAAAGTAGAGTGTCTATTAAAAGGAAGTCTTAAATACATAATTTATCTTTGGAAAAAAAAAATTAAAATCCCTTTTATTGATAGAAACAGCTCCCAGATGAGGACAAAGTCAGCAATGTTTGCAGACTCCCTAATTCTGCTCCACTCATTTTTGAAAGCTGTCAAATTTGTGCTTTCTCAAATTCTAAGACTGAGAACAAGCTAATTATGATAAGTCATTTAGGTTATTAATCAGGGCTCCAGAGATCCAGTGGAAGGCATTCAAAGAACAGATTGTTCCAAATTTACAGCAAAGGTATTTCATGATTATTTGCAACAAAATTAAGATTAGGTTACTACTACGTCAGCACAGAGACCACACATCAAACCATCAAAATCTACAGCTAGGGCAGTGGAGACAGAAGATGCAGAGAGATTAGTTTTGACCTTGGATTAGCAGATGAGCTGAAAACACAGGAGGAATCTTTCTAAGTCTATAAAAGTGTCTTACATCTTACCTCCCCTAACCCATTAAGTCTCTCCTACTCCATGCTCACTCCATATTCCTTGCAGAGATCTGCCCCTCCACAGGACAGCACTGGCACTGTTGGTGTGCCAGCTGGTCCCTCACTGTGGGCTGATTTGTGTCTGCAAGTAGCTCCTTTAAAGAGCATGCCCACCATGAAACTGCCCACTGAGGTACCACTACTTTCATATGAGGATGCTACACACTTCACAGGTTTTGTTAGCAGAATTCTCTGTGCACCTGGCTGTGAATCTCAACCCTCCTAGCTCTGTTCATCTCCCCAGCGCCCTTTACTCAAATGTCCATACCCACTGCTGAGCCTTTTCTCCTCCTCCAGTGTGAAATATAACCCCTATTTTTACTCCTTGGGTACTTTCTTGCCTATCCTACAACATCCTTTTTTCTTGGCACAGTATTTCTTGTTTTGGAGAAGCATCATTCAAAGCTTTATCACGCCCAGCTCTATTGGGATGATGGGTGACAGCAGCACAATGTTGGAAAGCACAAAGGCTGCTGTGAAACAGCAGCTGTGTGCAGATAACTGGCAAAGGTGTAGCTTCAAATATCTTTGCAAATGTCTGGGATCCCATATGGCCTTTATTCTCCCTCAACCAGCTTATTTCATTCTACCTCAACCCATTAAGATCCTACCTACTGAAGCCCGCAGCATTCCCTCCCTTTCTGTAATGCATTAGAAGTGTTAAGAGTCAGGAATCTGCAAAAAAAAGCACAACTTGCCAGAAATTGGCTGTTAGACCTTCATAGGCACAGTCAGAAACTGCTCCCCCAAAATGTTTTTTAAACCATTCACTAGACCTTCTGGTTTGTTCTGGGACATTAGAGTTTTGTGCCCTTTCCACATGCACCAACAGCAAAATATCATCAGAAGTACAGGCTCAACAACTGTTGCTGGATAACAGATGGGAGATGCTGACAGCAAACATCCTCTGCTTCTGTGTATGACAGCTCAACCAGTGCTTCTTGAATATCTGCAGAGATCTCTTTCACTGTCTATCTTTTCTAATGGCTACTGATACATTTGATCTACAGCATCCATTGGGATAACCGGTACAGATGTGACATCATCTGTCTTAGGAGGCAGCTGTGGGCTGAAGTGCTTTCTCTATTCATTCCTCAATTATTTGTTGAATATTTTCTGAATATCTGTTTTTTATCAGAACAGTGACACACTCAATTCTGCCATTTCTCTGTGGCTGCCCTACTGCCCAGATACTTTCAATCCAGTATGTTTTTCATTACCTTCTTGTGGAAAGTTTGTAAGGTCTCACAGAAACTGAGTAAAAAACTGAAGACTTAGGAACAAAAGCTACATCTTGACTGCACATTTAAGAGAATGTGCCCTAGAAACTGAAATATTGGTGATTCTGCTCATATTCAAAGCTCAGATGGCATACTAAAAGCTCTTGTGAATAGCACATCCCAAATACTCCACCTTCATACATAATTGAAGCACCCCAGGGTACAATTCTCAAATGAAACAGATCACATTTGGAAGAAAAAAAAGGGCAGAGGTAGTAATAAACAGAAGGAAGATTCTGAAAGATATATTGTGCAAAAATATTTCACAAAGGGCAAAACAGAAGCCATGTTTTAGATGACATCGTTATAAAATCAAGAGAACGAAGTAAAGTAGCCATAATTTTTCGATCCTCAATAGCTATTGAAAAAATAACTATTTTTTTCACCAGGCTTCACAGCCAACCCACAACTGCTCATTCCTAGCATTACTTTCTAGATCCTGCCTCAGTTGGTCTTCCCCTCTCATCCTAAACCTCACCTCTAACTGTTGCCATTACAACATTGCTGAGAAATTTTCCTTTCCAGTTTCATCCTAAACCTGCTGTAGTTCATAATCCCTCCTTCTTTAATGATCTCTTCCCAGACAGCTCTTGTCTAGCAGATGTTGGCACCAGTGGTAGTGCTCTTACTGAGACCAGATCTTTTCATTTGTTTGAGACTCTCTTCATTCTCTTCCTGCTACTCTAAAGGCTACTTTCTAAAGGGTATGTAAGAACATACAGTTTTCCCAAGCTGTTTCCAGTTAGTTCCTGGTGTTCCTTAAAAGCTCTTTACTTGGTCCCCTTCTTTTCTCCCTCTTCATTCTATTTTGAATGATTTCAACCTGCATTAACACACACAGATGCAGCTAACATCTTTGTGCTGAAGACTCACAAATATCTGTTCTGCCTGCACATGTTCTTCAAAGTTTCTAAAAAGATCTTTGTAAGACAGGCAAAAAGATGCTGGTAGAGTTGACAATGCAAGTCCAATATGGCTTAAAGTTCTTTGCTTTTCTTTCCATGATTTCTTGTTATTTCTTTGTCACTGAGGGCACTACAACATCTCACCTGCATGGTGGACTGACAATCCATGGATCAACAAATGCAGATTTTGCTCTGTACCTTCTCCCAAGCAGCCACATCTAGGTCAGGAAGATTCATTATCTCTAACAGCTCCACATAAATAATTTTCTATTGTTTCAAATACCTAAGAACTGCCTGGCTTTTCTGCCAACTACTGCAATCATCCTTCTTTTCTTTGGCCTTGCTGAAATGTATCTTGACATCCAGACAGTGCTCCACCCCTCAGATCACTTGCCTAACCCTTTGCCTTGACCATATCAGCCTTCTGCCAGTTCCCTCTTCTTTGCAGCATCAAATGGAAATGGGGCTGGAAAATGGAGACAGGTCTTTATGGCTTAGGCTTCCCTATTGATCTCCTCCTATACCCTCTCAGTAAAGTGATTCCTGCCCGCATTTGCTCTGTGGAGCCAAGCATCCAACAATCAATGTCAAACAAGCCCACATCTGCCTCTTTCCATGCTGCTCTTCTCCTGGTTGGAAATCACCACCATCTCAGCAGAACTCTTTACTTTTGCTCTTCAAAACCATTCATAGAAAGGATGCAATCCCCACAAGGCAACTGCTAATCAATGCATTGGTCCTGCTTCTTCTTAATGCCGCTTTTCCAGGCTCCCTCTGTGTAACTGGCAGCCCAGCTCAGGTCCACGACTGAGGCTTCCCTCTGGCACCACACAATTGCACAACATTGGCTCAATTTTAATATGAAAATTACTGCTGAGCTGTGAGAAGGTGTGTAACTGAGGAGGTATAAGTGAGACTATAAGCTATGCAAGGCAAGAGCAGTATAAACTAAGAAGTGCTGTAACTGTTGAGAGGATAACACAGCAGCTCAAGGAGGAAAATACATAAAAAGGGCATAAAATCTTAAGATAAAATCAAGTGATGACAAATCAGTGATATCAAGGACGCAGCTCATTTCCAAGGAGGAACCACAAGGCTGATGACTGCCTGGCCTGTGCAGGCTCACCAGGAGTAGGGTGTATACTGGTGCCTAGCAGTGTG
>WEKY01014340.1:5292-24593 GCA_013390045.1 Picathartes gymnocephalus
AAAAAAGGAGGAAAGAGATTAAGTCTGTTTGGGAATGTAATGCTAATGTAAATATTACTTCAGTGCTGGACAGACATATTGGCACTTTCATTTAAGTGAGGATTTTGTGAACACATGGATGAATAGGAAGAGGCAGAATAATGGTATCCTTAGGATATGGAAGTCATGCCGTGCAAATTGGTGGGAGTCCTTTGAAGGAGTAGATACATACTAGATATTGTTGATTGACTCTGTATATTGTTTTATATTAAAAAAAAAAAAAAGCCATTGTCCAGCTTTCACCAAAGCCTCTAGTGGTTTTATGTGGTTTTAGTTTGGTTTTTCTTTTTTTAAAGCTGTTCATGAACATGAACTTTCTTCTTTTAGTCATTGAGTTAAACATCATAAGCAAAAGAGAAGAATAGATGCTTGGCTTTTATAGTGTTGGAAAGCTAACAGTGGTGTTTTGTGCAGATCAGTGCTGGAAATTATTCAGAAAAACAGAATGAATGACAGAGCTTGATGATTTCAGAATTTTGGGGTAGTGAAGATAATAATATTAAAACACTGCAGAACTGATCAACTGGGCAATGGAATGACTGAAGAAATTCAATGGTGGTAAATGCTAAGTAATACTTGTGGTGGTGGTGAGAATTACATTTCCAGTAGTTCATTTTCACTGGATTGAAATTGGCTTTTGCCAAAACCACTAGGAGGTGGATATCAGAATTACCATAAATATCTGTGAAAATACTAGATTGCTCTTCCCTGTCTTCAGACAGAAGACCGTCTGTTCCTGTTAAAATCAATTATTTTACTGTATACTGCATAAATCATCTTTGTATATGTGAAAAATAACCAAATAAACTGGAAAAAGTATAAACAAGAGTGTCAAGAATGATCAGATATGGCACAGCATCTATATAAGGTGTAACAAAATTGGAAGAGGATACAAGGTGAGCTACTGATGCTGGAGTTTGACACAGTTCAGGTATTTGTCCTGGATACATACTGTGTACCAGTATTTTGCTGAGGAGATTTTAACAGCCAGTTTGAAAATCTGCATTGACTAAAAGCAGATCTTTTTTTCGTGTTTTGTTACGATCTCTTCTTTCCACCTTTACTCCTCACCCTGGGCAAATTAGGTAACAGGTTTGTCTTGCTGAAGTTTCAAGATCTCTAGGAATAGACAAAAAACTAATTAATTTTTTCTCCATGGAGCTTGAATAAAGGACCGGAGGAGGAGTAATTTTCCTGGAGACAGCATGCTGGGAAAAGGAATGAAAACAAGAAGTTCCTTTTTTTCTGCATGGGATTATAATCTTTCAACACTTATGCCCTCTGGAAGCAGACAAAAGGGTTGTTCAAATTGGGTCTGTGTATTCACGTGCTTCTGCTTCACACTGCATCTCTCCAGGTTCTTCTGTCTTCACCATTAGTTTCTGTTTCTGTCTTTTATTTCAAACCCAGATGTAGCGGGCGGGGGTTATTACGCGGAGTGCACCCATTTGTCAGTCAGTATCTTGTTGTTTGGGAACGCTGCGAGCATCCAGCACGTCCTTTCGCTGGCTGCCTCGGTGGCGCCTCGCTGGCTCTCGTCGTGCCGGGTGGGAGCGGCGGGGAGCGGCGCCAGGTGTGCCCCGCGCCCTCTCCTGGCAGGTAGCGCTGCTTTCCTGCCCCTCTCGCTAGAGCCGGGCTGCGTGTTGGCAGCCGCTGTCGCTGCTGGCAGCCGCCACGAATACCGCGGATAGTAACTCAAAACCCGAGGCACTTCCACCCAGCGCAGGGCTGCTTGGAAATATGTTAACCCTCAAATCGCATGTGGTCGTTATTTTAGTATTAGAAAAGCATTGTGGAACAAATTGTGCCAGTACAATGAAATTACAGATTGCGTTACAGTGCATATGGGCACTGACATTCAGAGCTAGGGGATGTTTGAAGAAAAAAGAATACTCAAATAGTGATAATTTTGGCATCATGAATGCTGTACTTCTAAGCTTGTTTTACGTCTCTTTTTTTGTCGTTTTTATATGCATGTAATTGTAGTGTACTTTCATAATACCTTCTTGATCTGAAACTGTCACAAGACTGCAGACTTGCTAATTGTTTTCTGTATGCTGTGGTGAAAACAGTGACTGTTCTCTGAATGTGACTACTGAATCAGATGTGAACCTCCAAAATGAAACAATTCATTTAATCTAATTGACTGAATAAAATGCCAAGTTCACAGTGTTCATCTCGGTAGACTGACGTAATTGCTGGCATTTGACTTGCATACCTCTTGAAATATTAAATTAGTTTATAAACGTGGCAGAAAAGAGCAGCCTATACTTGCCAAATAAAGTTTGGGTATTTTACAAGAGCTCAAACAATTAGCCATGTTAAATGTTCTTTTGAGGAGTTGTTTTTTTCCTTTTGTTTTGTTATTAGAGCATGAATAAGTCTTTCCCTCAGCTGCTTGTTCTGCTTTTACAAGGGGTTATGCAGCATAGAACAATGAGAGTTTTTAGCTAGAGGAAGGTAACCATTTGTGCAAAACTGTGTAGTTTTGTTAGATGAGTATTTTTATAACTTTAATTTTCCAGAGAACAGTAAATCCAGAAAATGGTAAAATTTTGTGTTATGAAACTTATTAGATGAAAATTCACAGGTTGACACTGAATTTCACTTGGATCTAAACTGAGACAGCAATACTGTAGACATTTAGTAATGTTTAAGATTGGTGCCAGCAAAAACCTGACACCAGTGTAGTTTACAAAAAGAACAATTGCTAGACAAGTTCCCCTTGAACTACATTCTTACATTCCCAATGATTAACTGTAATTTTGGAGTTTGGTTTTTTGGGGGTTTTTTTTGTTGTTTTTTTTTGTTTTGTTTTGTTTTTGACAGGTTAGGAATAGTTAATTCTTATCAAAATCAATTGTCCTCTGTTCATCTAAAGTGAGGTGGTTCTCAAGCTTCTGATTTTTTTAGGAAGTTGTTGTCTGGTGATTTTCTCTAGTGACATCTCTGGGTTTTTTATTTTAAAATAGGAATTAAATTTTACCTTTTTTTTTACTTAATCTGTTTTGTAGTATTTCTCTCCAAGTTGTCTTAATCCAACAAGGTTGAAAATTAATGATTTCAAGAAAGATTTTTTTTTTTGAAATGTCTTATATTAAAATCAAAGACCAGCTAAAACAACATAAAATTAAATAAAACTTTTGAAAATATAGGGCAGTTGATAAAACATGCAAAGTCATTAAAAATACATTAAATGTCTTTGATGCATACTTCAGGAAAATTAGAACCTGTAGAACCATTTCTTCGTATGCTTTTCTTCCTCTTTGTAATACAGACCCTAGATAATTTATAAATTAAAAACTCTATAATTGCTTTTGAACATCATAATAATCTTAAACCCAAGTGATACAGAGGAATGTACTTAAATTATAATTCACTTAACCTGTCTCAAATTAGAGAGAAAATGTCTTAATTTCTACTGGATAAAACCTCTGTTTTCAGTATACGATGATACAGAACAAAGTCATCCAGTCAGGTTGCTGGCAAAAGCTTTGTTGGCTACATCGGTGAAACAAAGAAAGAAAAAAAATCCATGGAGTATTTTGTTTTTATTGTGCTTTTGCTTTCCTATAGTGGTCTGTCCTTTATGATACTGGTATGTACAGTAAAACTTTACTTCCACGGAAAGCTACGTCTCTACATACATATATTTTTGGACATTTCTCAGACTTGCTGCATTAACTGTAAACTTAGCAAAGGCTTAACTTCTCAAAGTTATTTATTAAAATGATATATTGTTTCTGAATATGTGCAAACTTCTGAAATAGTATTTATTCAAGCACTTTTAGATTTCTGTTTGAAATCTGTTAGTACATACATCTGTGAGAAGCTTCCACAACATGCAAAGCATTGCTAGTTGGAAGGACATTCCTACCCTCCTTGTAATGTGACGTGCAATTTTCTTAGGATAGAGTACATTAGGAATATTAGGCATGCACACATGCCAGTCTTTACTTTACACAGAGAGTCTTTACTTTGTCACAGTATTACATAATATGAGACAAAAAGGTCTTCCCAAACACATGCACACCCTACAGTGGTTATCTTTTATGGTGTCTTCCCACACACTAGAGTCCTGTGTTTTTAAAAAATATTTACATATTAGCACCACTTAGATTTGTGTCCATCTCTAATTTAAAAAGCAAGAATTTATGCCAGTGAGTCACCAAAGAAATCATGAAAATAGCTCTCAAAAATAGATTCCTTTATTTTTCCTATCTGAAAGGTGTAGGCTCTGGCATAAATGTGTGCAAACATTGAAAATCCTAGATGTTGTCTTGCCAGGAAGAATGGCAAGTCAAACTGAGTGAGGCAGGGAGATCTTTAACCTTAGTGTGTGTAAATTAGGTATACCTTGTCTTTTATTTCTTTTCCTAAGACCTTTGCAGATTAAAAGTATTAAAAATACATTAAAATGGGTTTAATGGCATTTTATTTAAATCCAGCATGAACTGCATGCAGCTTAGTAGGCATAGCAAGGCCCTTCCCTATGTGCTGTGAGTGGATTGTAGTGATTGGAGGGGAGCTGAAGTGCTGAGGTTTCCCAGCACATCATTTGCCCTGAGCCCCATGTGTGGCTTGCCCAAGAACTGCAAGAAGGAGTCCTTGTTTCAGCTGCATGGGCCAGCAAGTGAGCTGACACTTTCAGGATGGGTGAGTGCAGGTTTCTTCCCATGAAGTTTAAAAAAAAAAACTAACAGGCAAGTTTTTAGCATGGAGATGCATAGATATTTACTAGATTCCTGAAGGATTATAGTATTCTTAACAAGTGACTTGGTAGTCTTCATAATTTTCTGGACATCAGTCAACTTCAGACCTATGACAGGGATGGCCCTAACAACACCATCCTGGACTTCCTGTCAAATCAATCTACCTCTCATGAGACTGTTACTGGCCCCCACTGGATTCTCACCTGTGGGTTGAAAACCTCAGTCCTCTCAACAGGAAACTCTTGATAAATATGTAATGCTTTCACATCCACAGATGTGTCTTCTGCAAAAGGAGACAATGCCAGGTCTTTTTAGAATTGCTTTAGAAATGCAATTAATGCAACATCTTAATGATTATCCAATCTATTTCTTAGCACCAAGTAAAATAAATGGAACAATTGCATCATTTGGGCATTCTCATGTTGTCATTCAGCCAGGGGGGATAAACTGTTACTGGGAGTTATTTGTCACAGTCAGCAAAGCACGAAATCATTAAAACAAAAGCGAGTCCTCAGGTGAGAAATGCTTTACTGCAGAAGGTGCAGTTGCAAACAGGTAGCAAGTACAGTGTTCTGAGTTTACCTATCATCAGGGTACCGTTAGGGAAATCTGGGACAAATCAGTAGGCATCTCTTTAAGGATTTTATGTAATTTACAGGTGATGGATAAAGATGAGAGTGACCTGGATTGCCTGGATTCCATTGAGGAAAAAACTAAAGCCAAATGGAAGATGAAATTTCCAGGGCTAAGGCTACAGACTCTTTGTCTAGAATTAAATTTCTCCTCTTCTGTGCAATATTACCAAGAAAGAGAATGCCTCCCATTTTATTCCTGTTTTAGAAGTTGTAGTTAAAAAATGAAAGCAAATACAAAAAATACTTAGAGACCTTACATATCTTTAAACTTTTATTCTGTGGTAGATAAAGCTCAGGACGTCTGATTACTCAGAAGAGAGCCTGAGAGGTGTTTTACTAATAGTTAATGAAGACTGTCAGTAAAGCAGGCAGCTACTTGAAAGTGCTTAGCTTTGCCTGTGGTAAAATTACATAGGGATTTTATAATAAAAAAGGTATGTCAATGTAGCACTAATTTGTTTAATAAACTTGCTAATAAGCTTAAGCCACACTTAACTAGACAATGTCGTATTTTACTTACCAATTCCTCCCCTGACAATACTGTTCATCTTGGTTGCACATCTGCTAAAGCAGACTTGAGGAGATAGAGGTCTGGGGGTTATTTATTTTATTTTATTTTTTTTTATATAGGTAGAGTGCCATTTACTTTGCTATGGTGGTCTGCTAATGTGACTTACACTGGAAATTCTTGCGTGTGTACTTAGGTCACAGCTACTGACAAAGGATTTTGATTTATAAACTGATAGGGGAAGAAAGTACTCTTTTTCTTCATAATCAGTTTGATAATACTCATTTACAGCACTGCATTTCTTGAAAACATGCCTTCATAACTGAAATGAGTTTGTGCTCTTATAATGGGTTGTTTCTTTTTGGAAACTGGATAAGCTTTCAGGTGAACCATGACTGATTTATTTCACCACTTCGAAGATATTCCATTTTTGTGTATTTTCACAACGGTAATACTTATACATAAATCTAAGACTGCTTTTGTTGTGAATGACTAAAATACTGAACTTCTAAAGACTTAGGGGAACAAATCGGTTATGACAAGAAGACGTTCAGGGATTAAATTGTAGGGGAATTTTTTTCTCTTATACTTTTCTCCTCACTACGCAACCTAGAAAAATGACAGAAAGTAGCAAAATCGGACTGAATGCTGTGGAAAAAATGAGAAACTTTGTGAGAGAGTAGTCTCAAACACAGGTTTAAGAGTAAAAATTATGGTTATGTTTAAAAAGCTGAAAGTGTATTAAACGGTAGCAAACTGTAGCTGAGATTTCACCAGAAATATGACTTTTGGAAAGAGTGTTCTGTTTCTATTTCTATATACCCTGATTCTATTCCTTATTTTTTGTAGAACTTTCACCATTTTAAGATGAAAGGCATCTTTTCATATGCACAGCTATGAAAATGTAAAAAGTAATGATGAAAAGTAATGAATTTTATGATAAAGGTAAATGAAAAATACTAGTCAAAACAAAATTGAAATTGTGTCATGTTTAATAGTCTGAGGACTCCTAAATTGCTTCCACAGGCCACCGGCAGACTTTGGGTTTTTTCCTGAGTCATCTAAATCTGCCTGAGACAGCACAGCTGGGAATACATTTTGTATGAAAAATCTTGCATTTTGTGTTGAAGCCCCATTTGACAGTGAGTTTTTTTGTCTTTGCTGTCTTCCAGAGGCTATTCAATAAATTACATTTCCATGTCTTTTAGGTTAAAATCTCTATCTTACTCAGTGTCACTTGGATAAAGTGTCATCTGAGCAGCCACAATCAATATAAGCATGAAATCCTATTTTCACATGCCATTTACGCTTGACATACTTCTCTTTAATATAGTCTTGTCTTTCTGTGTGAAACAGTTATGGTTTGTTAAAAAAATAATCTCCCAACGTTGCTGTTCTAAGTTTCTGTAAGTACTGGTGTGAGCTTGCTGCCTCCGGTACTCTGTTTGGAGACGAGTGCCTGCCCCAGAGCTACCCCTTACTGTGCCCCAGTGCCCACTTTTCCCAGCCCAGGCCAGTCTTCGCCCACCCATAGTTACTTTTTCCTGAAATTTGGTGTTTCACTGTAACTTTGTATGCAATGTTGGCTTCATGTGCTATTTCTGAGACAGTTACCTTGGTACCTTGCAAGATGTTCACCCCTGAAGTCTGCCCTGTATTCCACCTTCCCACGGAGCTTGTCTTGTTTTTGTGTAACTCTGCCCTGATGATCTGTACAGCCACTCTGCAGCTTCTTGCATTATCTACCACATCCAGCAATTTTCTTACGTCCAGTAGTTTTTCACATCCTGTTTATTCATCTCAATCTCAGGCCAAGGCCTGGTCATCTGCCTGCAGCCCTGACAGGATCCAGCTGGCTGACAGGTCAGTTCTCCTGACATCGCAACACTGCCCACTGGAGCAGCTGCCTGGGCAGTGCATACCTGGAAGAGCATCAGTCCCCATGCTTTTGGAAAAATTGAGTCAGGCTGGTATTACTGCTGCCACTCCTTTGCCGCCTCCTTCCAGTGTCATCTTGGCGTTCATTCCAGTGGCCGTTGTGGGCTGAAGCATCAGGACAGACAGCTGCACCATCGTGCTATGTGTTGTGTACATCAGCCTGCAGAGTCTTTCCTTGCTCGTGTCCCTGTCTCCTAAAGGATTTCATGACAGAAGTTGAGATAGGTGTGACAGAAGTTGAGATAGGTATGCAGGACTGTAAGTAAAAGAAAATTATCTCTTCTGTTGTTGCTTACTGCCCATTATCCATCAGCGTGCCAGCATTTGCCAGCTAGAGCACTAATGCCAGTCCAGTAGTGCTGGCAGTGTATTACCTCTTGTAGTTGTCTCTCTCCCATGAGAGAAAACATGGTCAGTCTGCAGGGGAGAAGGGTCTCTCTATTCCAACAGTTTTTTATCATCCCTCCGTATGCAGTCAGTATGTCAGCACCTTACTTTTAAGGTTTTGGCTTGGGGTATTTTTAGGCATTTGGGAAAACAGTTGTCAGGGATAATTTTCAAGGATAGAGTGTGTACATTGGTTGATAGGGTACCTTTGTCTATATTTCCCTTATCTGGGATTGTTGTGGTTTGTATACTTCATAAAGTAGCATATTTATCTTGTTCCCTCTTAACTTTTGTATTCCTTGTTCACTGGAACATAACATCTCTCTTGGAAACCAACTGGTGCAGGTTATGACACCAAACATTAATATCATTTCAGAAAGCAGCTATAATCTGTGAGAGTATGTGGAAGGCAGTGAGAGTGTTCTTCATTAGGGACCTCCAGAAGTGGATCTTCTCAGTGCTAAAGGGATAGAAAGGAAAAGGGGAAGGGCTGAAGAAAAACACAGAGTAAAAGCTGGTGGGCAAGGGATTATCAGAGACAGGGACAAAGACAAATTATCTGCACTCACTAATAATGGGCCATTGAAAAACTACTGATACTGCTTTGCAGAAGGCCAACCTTGACTTTGGAACTGATAAAGGAAGAACAATAGGAACATGAGGATTTGAGGATATGGGAGGACCTGTGAACTACACAAAACAACACTTAGGGGGCATAATTGGGAGTGAGCATTTGAGGGGCCAATCTCAGCCAGTCCTGGTCAGTGAATTTACCTGACCAAGCACTGTGACTGATCAGCATAGTCTGTCATCTTATTTTTCTTTTCTTATCTGTCTGTAATCTCACCTCTTTGTCCCCTGCATGCGAGTGCTGTAAGGACTAGGTGCCAGCTACTGGGGTTATGGGGCAAGCAACAGGACTCAGGCCAGGAGTGCAGGTGTCCCAAGCCTGTGGTGTCAGCAGCAGTGGGTGGGGGTCTTGGCTCCAGGCACAGGGACAGTAACAGCACATGCACCATTGGGGAGGACAGGCAGTGTGTGTCCTGTGTGCAGCTGCAGGTAAGACTGGAGCGAGTCATGCCGGTGGGGCTCTTGGCATATCTGGACTGGGCTGCAGGTCCCAGCATGTGTTCCTGGGCTGCTGCTGAGGGAGCAGGCAGACTGTCTGATGTTCATGTGCTTTGACCCCATGTGTATGTCTCTTTGGCATGAGCAGTTCACTAGCAAACCTCAAAATGGAGTAGCAGTTGTGGGAGACGGACTTTTTACAAGGGCATCTAGTGATCGGACGTGGGGTGATAGCTTTAAACTGAGAGTAGGTTAGGATTGGATATTAGGAAGAAATTCCTTACGATGAGGATGGTGAGACAGTGACACAGATTGCCCAAAGCAGCTGTGGTTGCCCCATCCCTGTGAATGTTCAGGGCCAGGCTGGGTGGGGCCCTGAGCAACCTCCTGGAGTGAAAGATGTCCCTGCCCATGGTGGGGGTTGGAACTAGAGGATCTTTAAGGCCCCTTCTAACCATTCTGTGTTTCTATGGTCCTGTCATCTGTAAGGGGTATCAGGTGGCTAGAGGGCCCTTGCTGGTGCCTGTAAGTTGAGTGTGTGTTCATCTGCCTGCTAGTGACTTGCTGCCAGCCAGCAAGTAGGAGGCCCATGAGAGGGAGACAAGAGCTGTGGACCCAGGCAGAGAGGTATTAGATGGGACAGAAGGATACTGTGCTGATGCTGAGAGATCCATGAGTGCTCATGTATGTGTTTGTGCATTTTGAGGGGGTGGGAGGTGGCATATTTTCAATAGTGAACTTCAGTCCTGATCAGAATAGAAGGAAGAGGTCTTGCCTGGCTGTACTGAAGTTCATGAGTTCTGAGAGTGCTACATGCTGCATAGCTGCAGCTTACTTCAACCCTACTGGTTGAACCTGTCAATAAGAAAGCAACTGCTATATCTGTGAGCCTGGGACAGACACCTGCAGGTCTCTGGACACACCGGGCTGGGCTGCAGCATCAGGGCAGGAGGAATCCCTGACTTGGTCTCAGAGATGCTGGAAGAGGCATCCATTTATAACATCCCCTAGCAGAACTGAAAAGAGAGTTCCATAGTAGATATTTATACTAGAGTTTTCTTTGTGAGTCAGGTGCATCTCAAAGTTGAGAAAACTGTGCTGGGAAAAATACCACTATCTCCTTTTTCTATTTTATTGGCTGTTCCTGACTATTAATAGAAACAGAATAAACATGTATTTATTACAATAACTTGATTCATGTGACTACGTTTACAAAACCAAGGTTCTGTAGAAGGATATTTAAGTCAAAAATGCTTAGTTTGCCTTAAATCTAGGAAAAGTGAAGAGGATCATTTATGAATTTGGGGATTTAAGCCTGAACAGAAGGTTCTTGGCCTCATTTTGTATCCTAGGCATTTCAGTGTGGCTTTCATGACTTCACATTCCAAAGTGTAATTCATTCTCCGGTATTATTCGTGATTCTGCAATGTCTTGGGAATTCTGCAGTATTACCATACCACATGATTAAACTTCTGACATTCTCATGGAGGGATTGCTGAAGTTTTTCTGCCTCTGCCCCAAACCCTGTTGCTGCATTTAAATCCGACAGAGACAGGAAGTAGGCAGTTTTATTTGGGATGAAGATTGTAGGAATTACCTCTTTTTTGATTGTTTTTTTTTTAATAAACCAACAGCTTGATTTAATGAATAGTATTGAGTTCCAGAGCTTCATTTGTAATGCCCAACCTCCTCTGTGACAGTAAGCATGTCACTTAACCAACATGTCCTACTTTCACCATCTGTGGAACACTTTGGAAAGTCATGGAAAACTGAATCATACGTCTTTTCCATCTTTATTAGGTCATCCAGCTATTCATCTGCCAGTAGAAGATTGTTTCCTACATCCACCAGTGTTTTTCCAGTGTGGGTCCTGTCCTCTAAGTGATTAGGCTTCCACTAGTCCCTCTGGGCGATGATTTTGCAGAGTTCTAGATCTCATTGTCAGGAAGCTCTTCTCTTCAAGAAGAGATACTTTGTTGTTGTTAATTTAACTAAGTTCTGTTAGTTTTTTTCCATTACTAGATAATTGTGTACTGTTTTAAGACATACGCAATTCATGCAACACCCTAAAGGTCTAGATAAATTCTCTGTAGTCTAGATATCTCTGTAAAGTATCTTATCTGTAGAAAGAAGGAAAACATAAGGTTTTGAGATGCAAGGTATGACATTCTATAAGAAGGTAAGCTAGCTGGTTCTTCCTGAAATTACATCTAAGGAAGTGTACTGCTCCAGATTTATGACTGAAAAGGGATAGCATATGGAACTTAACAGTGGAGTTAATATGAAGTGTGGGAATAGGTTTCAAGAATGTGTAGGCAGGGAAAAAAAGAAATTAAAAAATACAATATAGTTGTTGAACATGAAAGCTATCAGAATAATTAAGTTACTTTGTACAGAGTTTTAACTTTTCAAAATGTGTGGAAATTATTTGTGTCTGGCATAAGAATAGGTAAACTGCTTTTAAAATGGCCATCAGGGAAACCACTGGTATGTACCATGATTTTTTGTTGCACTGCCCTAGGAGGAAAATAATATTCAATTAATTCCATTGATGAGGTTAATAGAGCATTTTGTAATGCAACCTACATAAAGGATGTGTCTTAAAATAGCAAGAAATCCGTCGGGGGGGCATGTTTCGTAAAATATTCAGCTTTTAACAAAATCCAGTTCTCCAGGATTTTCATTCCTCTCTTTCAGCTGCCAATAAAAATGCTTAAGTCCAGGAATGCAAACTGCATGTTCAGTCAGTCTCTTTACAAAAGAGAATTTTTTTTTCATCTCGGCTTCATTTTCATTGTCTTAAACTTACTTATTCAAAAAAATTGATAAGTTCTGATGTAACTTCAGAGTCTAAGATAAGTTGGGAATTTAAGGGCCTTCCAGAGTTTTTTTTGTAGTACAACAGCACGGGCAATTGAAATATTTCTGCAAGTAAAACCACCTATTCCGCATACCTCACTATTGAAAAATCCCTCTTGCCTTCGGTAGTATATACAGTCAGATTAGGTATAAGGTAGTGTTTTGGAAAGGTCAGTCAATATAAATGCAGTGTTTGCATACACACAAAAAAAATCTCCTATAACAAATTGGTTTTCTTCCTTTAAGAAATTAAGGATGTGCCATGATTAGAATGTTTATGAGGAAGGTGAACCTTAGAAAGACTTCATATCATAAGAAGACTAAACTTATCTTTCATCTACAGGAAATAAAACCAGATGAAGTTACCAGACTTGCTCTTAGGACAGAAGTTAATTTCGAAAGTGTCTGCAAAAAGGTAAGACCTGCTGGTTCTTGTTTCCCTTCCCCTGCTTCTCTGAGTGTGAAAAGGTGAATATGTGGGTGCAAGTACATGGATTTGACACAGTGTGTTCTGTTTGTTGTGTTGTATCTTCATTGTAGATCTTCCTTTTCTGAGGAAGTTTATCCACTGGGACATATCTAAAGAAAAATTAATAGCTGTGTAGTATGAATGAATTGTCATTAGTCTGGTGGACTAGTCCCTAGTAATTGGAACAGAATGCTAGGAAGCATAGTAGTGATTTCTTAGTCTTTATAAATAGATTTGTTTTGTTTATATACTATATATACATGATTCAATTCATGTAAATAATCTAAGTATGCTTTCAGCAACAGTTGGAAAAAGGCTGTCAATACTTTTAAATGCAGTAAGAAGTTTCCACATGTAAACAAAACATGACAAACATTAGCTTGAAATAAAGGTGGAATTCTAACACCCCTGTGGCTCATTCATTTTGGTGTAATGTTTCTCTTGAAGCCTGCTGATGGTACAGTATCAAATATTAACTACCTAACTGGTGATGTCTGTAAGAGATAAAATGAAGACATGGAAGTGGGAAGATGCTTGTTGAAATAAGCAACTGAGGCTGAGAGCAGTACCATTTCAAAGAACATGTTGCGTTATTGATGCCAGAAAGCAATTCTGAGTTTAAAAATGTCCATGCATGAAGTTTTATGGGTTCTTTCACTTTATCCTAAATTCCTATGGGTGGTCCACTGAGGAGGGCTAAAACCTGAAATGTGTATAGTACACAGGCTAAGTTTTAATGTAGAATTGGGTCGTTTACTCCTGTAATGGCATCATTAGTTTTAATATAACTCTACTGTCACATATTACAGTCACATGTGATGTAGTTCAGTTATTAGCATAGTGTGCAGCAAATTTTTCAATGTTTCATGTCAGCAAAATCAAGTTAATAGGAAAATATCATAGGAATTTGATATTTCTGGAGAAATGTTTAGGTAGAAGCATCTTAACAGTTTTTCCTTCTCTTAATGATAGAAGAGAGTAAGGAAAAGGTCAGAGATACACTGACATGAACTACAAAGCATTCTTCTTTTAAATTTATTTGACCAGGATTTTCCAGTGTGAAGATGCGGTGGTCAGAAACTGGTTATTGTAATCTTAGAAATGGTGCAGACATGAAGATTTTGAATGTGTGAGGACACATGGAGAGGGATTTCATTCTTGAAGAGGGATGCTAAATTCAAACGGTGACATTTTGTCGCTGAACTGTAGGAGATTCTTCTGCCAGGATTTCAAATGTATCAGGCTTACGCTGATTTCATAAAGTGAAGGAGCACCAGAATGAAATTAATGATGCTATTTTTTAAAGCAGTTTGTAGGTTTACAGTTGGAATTTCATTTTCTAAGGGGGCAATTTTATTGATAAGAATGCTGAAGGAATATAATTAATATATAATTAGTCTTACTGATGTATTTCACCCCATTATTTTGTATGTATTCATAGTCATGACTGATGGTATCCTTCTTGTATTTACTTAAGGTCTTAAAATAGGCTTTAATTTAGCTCTAATTCTTGAAAACATATAATGCAGGTGTCTCCATGGAATTGTTTTGGGGTTTTGATCTGTTGTTTCTGTTACTTTCTGCTTTTGGTCCTGTTTTTCAGGGGAATGGAAGTTTGTTAATCTCACACTTTGTAGTGGATGGGAATATGTATAATTGTGTGACAAGTGGTGGCTGTGCCATCATGGCTTCATTGGTTGCTTTTGGTTGACCGTAGTATATCCCCAGCTAAAGAAGGCATCCATTCTGTGCTTAAACAGAAGTTAATTTTCTGCTGTTTTCTTATTTTCCCACAGTTAGTCATTGAACATACAATTTTTAAAAATTTATTTTCTGTCCTTAGTAATATTCTGTAGTCTCATGAAATACAGACCACACTGTTTACCTTTTTATTAACTTGAGTTTCAAAATATTTGAAGGAAAACATCCTGTGGCTGTTTTCATTTTCAGAATAGGTTTGTTTTCATTGACAAAAGACAATCTGCTTTTAATTCACTTTGGAATGCTGAATATTAGTTTTGCATAGTGGTCATATAGTCAACATACTTGTTTAATTGCTTCTGCTCACTGAGATTTTATGTTCTTTCCTCAGCATTTTTCAGAATAAGTTAAGCATACTTGTCTATTTCAAAAGAGTTTGCATATGTTTCAATCAAATACAATAAAATTGTGCTAAGTGTGTAGCAAGTAGCATTTTGCTGTGAGTTCCTATGATTTAGCTGTTAGTATGGCTGTATTGATAATAAGCAGATCAGATTTATCTAGTTGCAGGGGGAGTTGGCAAGAGTCACCAGCCCTATGACACAAGACTTTTTATAAAAGCATTACAAGAAGCAGCAGATGAACAGTTCTTTGTGCATGTCTACTGAAATGTTTTTGATCCATTTGAATATTACTGCAGCTGGCACCATTGTTACCAACTGGTGATAAATTCTGTTTTTAAAATTGTAATAAATGTTACCATGCAACTTGGACTAGGTTTATATTGTTGGTTCTATTTACAGCTGTTGAGAAACAGAACCTGCATTTTGAAGGTCTTCTCCAAGTCCTTGTGCACGTTTTGTACCAAGTTGTGCATTGTCTGCCAAAAATATATTTGACAGACATTAGTGAAATTAGAAAAACATGTCACAGTGCTCATATTTTAAACTCATATTTGCAGCTGTGATGGCATTTTGAACTGTTGCACACAGCATATATTTCTGCACTGTTACGAGAAGCTTGATTCACCAGTGTTGTGCTCCAGGACACTGAAGTTATAAATTGGAAGCTAATCCTAGTAATGCCATTCATTACAAACAGAAAACTGAACCGAGCACTGGCAAAGTCTTAACTGTTATTTTCAGCTTGTTGCTAACATAGACTTAGGGTAATTCAGATAGGTGAAGATAGGCAGGATAGATAAGTTAATGTGTATTAATGTTTTTCCAGTATTACACAATTATGTTTATAACCTGGGTTGTTTCCTCTGGAGAAGAGGACATTAGTCCACCTGCAAATACCTTCATCATAACCTCAGTTGGTTTTGTTGCCTTTGCCAACACATACTAACTAACTTAGTGTAGCATCTCATTTAACTTTTCTTCCAGTAAGTCTTTGGTTTATAGCACATGAGGAAAAAGTCCCTGTGTTTTAAAAACTTGAGAATGACAGAATTCCAGGATAATGGAACTCTGCTACAAGCAGTGATATGTCATCTTACCTTAAGTCAAAACACTTCTTATTTTTTCTGAGGAATAAAGTCTATGTGTTTCAAAATTCAGCTGCTGTCTGATTTGGGGGAGCAGGGTTGAAACAGAAATTAACTATTGTATTTTACTTTGAGTGAAGAATATAGTCCCAGTATACATTATTATCAGAGACTGAATTGAGCACGTGCTTCTAACTTGCAGAACAAGCATTCACAGATGATAAACATCACCTATATTTTTTGCTTCCAGATGCAATCTTCACATAACCTTAGGAGTATAGTATTCCCTACTTTTACACTGATCTTTAATCTGTGATCCTTGAGAAGAATGCCACCTTTTCCTATTAAGTCTTGCATTTTCACCTGTAGCTCAAATCCTGTTGTGTTTGAATCATGCAGATGCTTGTCTGCAATGAGGATTCTGCATAGTAAATCTTGACTATATTACGATCCTCAGAGTTTTTAGGGGGGGCCACATGCCTCTGAATCTTAAGATTACTGAAAAGCTTGCCACAGTTTCTGTGTTGAGAAATTTTTGTAGGCCAGAAATGTATGTCATTAGTAGCTCTTAGAAGCTTTTATTTTTTTTTTTTTCCCCTAATTTAAGGTCTGGCAAGCTTATTTTGGATTGCTTCATGTACAGGAACCAAGTTTGTCTTGTTTGGAATTTGAAAGGAATTCAAAGACTTCAGAAACAGGATCTCAGGCAGTTCAGGATTTGCCACAGGGATGTGGCTGAGCCAGGATTTGACTGAGTAACTGGGTACACAGTATGAGTTTGATTATTTAAAATCTAAGCTGTCTGATGAGGACAACTGGGTGTAACATGATCTTGGAGGGTTGATAGTAGTGCTGTGTGGCTTCTGGTTCAGATGTTTTTAACAGATGCCCAAAGACTGACATATTACACTTAGAAGTTCCGGGGTGAGTTAATTTAATATCTAGGGCACTTTACCTATATGGCTTAAATGAACTTGGGATGGGGGAACCAACCAAAATACTAAGGGGTTTCTGTGACTTATCAAACAAGACTTTAACTTATTCACATGTGAGAACATTTCTGTTTCATCTCCCAAACTTTTTGAATTCACTGGATCTGTGGTGTGGGGCTAAGGAAGGCCTTGGGCAAAAAGGACATGAGAAAGAGGTAGAAAGGTGTTTCTGCCCAGGATGGACAGGAAGAAGAAGGATGAAGTTCAGGGCTAAATATGTATTAACTTTATTTCTTTCAAAAATGCGTTTCAATCACATTATCAAAATAGCATTTCTCAGATTCGTGGCCTTTTTAAATCATGCAGGTGATGGCCTGAGATTAGCCTATCAATTCACAGCCTGTCATCAGTAACCAAAAACAGAGCAAGGATTGAGTAGTCACAATGGTGTTTTTGGGTTTGTTCATCTTTTTAGATTTATATTGAAATTTATATTGAATATTTGTATTGGTTTTTCGCACCAACACTGTGTGAAAGGCAATTTGTGAAAGGCTACTAGCTTTGAGGCTTTAATTAACAGTGAGCAATTAATTAAAGCAGCAGGTTTCCCGGAATAACTCACTAGATGGATAGAGGACATTGTTCTTGCTGGAGGAATACACAAGACATTATTCTACTAAATACACCTACTTACTAAGGAAATTTTAAACTTAATACTCCTAGTACTTTTGAACTTTGTAGCAGGAAAAGAAAGATGTAATTTCTGAATCAAGTAGAATTTTTGATTAAACACATCTACATCTATAGAGGAACACTCATATCTGTATTTCCTAATTTTGAAAAATATAAAGGTTTCTCTTTTATATGACAGTCCTAAGTGTAGGCGTGTGATCTTTGCCTTCATCTGTTTTAAAAATTTTCTTCCTAGTGGAAAATATCTAAAAAAACCTCTCTGTATGCACTGTAGATTTAATCTGAGGAAATGTACTAAATCATAAAAAGGTCCCCTAAAAAGGGTCTTTTGCATTTTACTTGGAGACTTGTGGTTAGCTTGAAAGGCTTTAGATCAGACATAGAATAGTTGCTGTCTTTCATTTGGAGTTTGGAGGATTTTTCCACAACCTCCTCCCTTCTCTCTGCCCCAGCCCTCCTGAAGAATTCTACTCACAACACAAACATACTAATTAGGATAGATGTTATTATAATGTAAAACTTCTGTTTCTGTTGTTAGTGCCTTTAATAGTAGATTCTTATGTACATGGATTTTTCACATTGCTTACTGAAATATTTTGTTTGTAGTACATAAACCATAGGGACAAGACTACTGTATGAATCAATTTTCTTTGTAACCCTGATGTGATAATCCATAAACTTTGTATAATATGCTTATCAATTGCAATTTTTGCGTATTGTTGCAATTTTGTAGTTTGGTTTTGGCTATGTGGGAGCAAATGGCTGGTGTTTCTGAGGAATCCATGCAAAACTTCATTCTCCTTTTTGTCTAAATTTTGGTTATTACACTCTGATGATTTAATAGCATACCTGGATTTCATGGACAAGCTCCATCTCACTCCCTGCCTCTCCTCTACAAGTATTAATTGTTGGAAACATTGTTGTCTTATTTCCTTTTGCTCCAGAAGGAATGTATTGCCTCACTAAGTACATGGATGTTTATATTCTCCAACAACATATTTATGCTGAAAATAGTAAAATAATAATACTCAATTTATTTTCGTACAGGTTAAAATGTTACCTTCCCATCTTATTTCAGCATGAAACAATAGATACTCCTTTGCATATTAGATACCAGATAGATTTTCTGTCTGTCATAGATGCATATGTCAACATATTTTTTGGAAATGCGTTGCGTTATTTTAATAGTACAATTTCCTGCATCACAGTCTAAAATAATTGCCTTGATGCTGGGTATCAGTATTATAGAGTTGAATTCGTTTTGTCCTGAGTATTTTGACTCAGTTCATATGGAAGTTACTCTAAATATATGAAGCCACAGCTTCCTGAGAATTTTCCATGTCAAACACCAGATGTTAGTGTTAAACAGGAATGTCTGTGGTGTTCCTAAGACTACTAATGAAGTGAAGAATTTTGCATTCATTGATGAATATCACATTCAGGTGTACTTTCTCTGTGTGACTGATTGTTCTTCGTTTTCTTTTCCTGAAAGTTCTTCATCTTCCAAATTTGATCACTTGAACTCCAAGCTGTTCAGCATGGCTTTTATATATACCAGGTTATATTTTAGAGCCTAGAATCCATTACTGTGGCTGCAACTGAAATTTTATGTCAGTATAAATGAAGTGTGTAGATTTTTGACAAATCTCTCTCCAGTCTTCTCCCCACCTACTTTGCTATGCAATTGTCTGTCTGTCTGCTAGCCCAGTCAGTATCAGTCCTTCCCCAGGCTTCCGGTGAGAGAGTACAGGGTTGTACTAGGTTCTGCCCGTGTCACTGTCTGTAGTTAGCCATTCCTTCCCTGCACCACAGTCTTCCCATATTGTATCTGGAACAATTTGTAGATGTCTTCTCCAGTTGCCCCTTTGCAT
>WEKY01014403.1:1646-12123 GCA_013390045.1 Picathartes gymnocephalus
CTCTTAAAAAGGGCATGTGCTTTTTTTTGGTTGGTTTTTTTTTTTTTTTCAAGTGTTTTCTCAGAGTTGATCAAAACAATGAAAACAGAGTAATTAGAGCCTGATATCTTAAAATATTTTCTTTACATTATTTACCTTACATTATAAATATTTAATACTAAAACATTATCAAACAGCCCTTAATGTATTTTGTTTTAAATCTCTTCCAGTCAAACTCTTCTTTGCAAGTAAAAATAAAAGTAATGGTGAGTAACATGAACGACTGGAGCTATGCTGTGAAGGTGACACAGATTTTTCACACTGGGTTACTGATGTTATGTACGTGTTGGAATACCATCTGTTGAAATGTTTGCTGATGAAAAAGCTTAAGAAAATCAGCTTCTTACAATTAAACTTCACTTGCCCTTCTTAAAGAAACATAGACTGGCTGGAACTGGGGCAGGAGAAATAGACAGACCCTCAGGCCTCTCACAGACCTTAGAGATGTTCACATTCAGCAACAGCTTTAAATAGTACTGGCTAAGTCAAATGAAAACAGGAGTCTGTGGGGTTGTATTCTGTTCTGTTCCATGAGGGGGGATTGAAAAAGCAAGTATATCCTCTCTTGAAACTGCCCTTTCAGCTCTGCTTCTTTACTCCACAAGTTCTATTCTGTATTCCTGGATTGGCAGAAATTATGTCTAAATGTTTAAATGTCATGAATGAACTTTCATGGCATGTTTCTTTAGATGTGGGAGGGAATTGAATTTCTTGTTTCATAACATTTCTGGTCTCTTTGCACTGAGGTTTTGTCATGGCTATCTTTTGTGAATTGAAAAATTGCTTCAGTGCAATTTTTAAATGTAAAGCTTTAATATCTGAAAGACAGGGAGAGGAAAGAGTACTTTTGATTTTGGGAGAGGAATTCCATGTAGTCCAAAAAACTGGCTTATGGCATTATAACAACTGTAACTGTGATTTAGTGTTGTGGGGTGGAGATAGGAGGTGAAACCATGACCTGCTAGAAAACTTTGCATGAGGACCACATCACTCCTGTAGGGCACTGAAAAGTTAAGTGATGGCGTGACTGGAACGTTTTCAGCTAATGTAGCTGCACTTTGTTATTTCCTGAGAGTTTTGAAAAACAATGGCCCTAGTTCTTCTCTAGGGCTTACAATTCCTCTCACATTTCCTTTCCTTAGTGTGTCAGCAGGTCCATATAGGCTCTCAGGACACGTCTAAGAAACAGCAGTCTCCTGTAATTCCAGCTCACCAGTTTTCGGACAACTTTGAGCTGCCTTCTTTGTACACACTAGTTGTGTGCCTATGCATGCTGACAAGTCATTAGAGGAATATATTTACATGCTGCTTACTCCAGGATCTTATCACAGTAGGTATTTCATTAATAGGGAGACACAAATGCAAGCACCCATGCAGATGCCAGGTTGTCATACTAATCTAGGCTCCCCTGACTTTTTACTTCCTCTGTTGGAGATATTGTAACAAAATTGAGCTCTCTTTGAAGAATTATTAGATATGTAAATGCTTTCTGACAGAAGAGTTGTTAGCTGCCACTGAACACCTTTTAATGTACTATGTATGTCTGGGTGGCCCAGAGCGCTGAGACTCTTCTGGATATTTCCAAGTATTTTATAAAGGAAAAAATTGTGGCTCCAGTTACATGTACGCTTTATTTGTTACTGAAGTTTGTACACAAAGTTTATTCTTTCTCTTACAGTTTCAAATGGTGTGCATTAACAGACCTAAGGCCTCCAGCACTTCTAGCTTCCCACTCTTTGGGGCTAAGCACTCTCCTTATTTTTCCTGAGCCTTTGTGTTTTATTATATGTGCACAGCTTGCTAAGTTGCTTGCTAATAATTCCCTAAACTGTCTGGTGGCTCTATTTTCTCCCCTAATTACCACTACAGAGCATCAGTTTAATTTTTCTATCAAGCCTTTAAGAAAGGACTTAAAAGATCCATCAGCTCTATCCAGATTTGTTGTCTCTTCACATCAAAGACCCACTTGCTGACAGACACTTAAAAAAACATAGCATAATGATGTTAGCTACAGGCATCTATGAAGTGACTGATAAGAAGCTAAGGAAAAGTGTTGGACCCTTTGTTTATCTGAAGTAGGTTATCGAGACACAGAAAATCATTGCTTGTTTGTGTACATGTGACTGGGAAAGAGGTTGTTGGTGTAACACTGACTCTCTTAAGCTTTTTGCAATAGATTTTCTTCTGGTGGAAATTAAGTCCTGTTTGCTTGTGCTTTGACTGGCTGTGTTTCATTTTTATGTTTGTAGCCTCTTAGCACAAATATTTGCACAGTAAAAATCTGAGGGAAGATCTCTGATTGTTAGTTCCTTGGGCCTTTCCAAGCTCTGAATGACAATTAAGCACCGAACTTACCAAACCAGAAAGCACAGCAAATGGCTTCATAACCACAAGTTTCACTTGTTTTCATCTTAACATCAATCACCTATTTTGTCCTTCATGTGTTTAGGTCTCCATGGTTTTTGTTATCTGGCATGGAATACAATATGTTCATCCCAGTCAGTAACAGGACATGGTTTAGCTGTGCAAAATGGGGCTGAACACCATAGATAATTCAGCATAGGTTTGTCACAGGGTGCAGCAGAGCTTGTAGAACTGAAGTTCTCATTTTAGAGGTAGGCTGCACAGTATTTCAGTGAACAGCTCAGTTGTTAATCATTTGAGGTTTTTGGAGTGCCAGCAAGCCTTACCTGAGAGATTAAAGAAACTTCAGGAGATATACCTAAGCAGGAAAAGTTACCATAAGTCTTAAATAGGCAAAAAACTGACTGAGCCATACCACATTGCTACTTTTGCTCAAGGCAGATGCTATTACCAAAATAAATGGAACCATTTACTTAGAGGAAAAATTATCAGAGCTAGTGCCAATGAAAAGAGACTATAAGGAAGGTATTCCACAGAAAACAGTTTTGCATATGTCTCTCTAGGTCCCATATTTATTAGTTAATCAGGATGCAATTACTTTTAAATTAGGCTTTTGATTTTTATGCTTTGCAATACCAAAATAATATCCTTGACTTGGAAAAAAATGTTCAAGCCACAAACAAGAAACGTCTCCTTTTGGATTCTTAAGGAATCCTTGGTGAAACCTAATAGGTAAAAATGGAAAATATCCAACCTCTTTTCCATTTTGTTGGTGTTTTTTTTAAAAAACATTAAGCCTTGTGATTTCAGAGGTGACCACTTTGCAGGTATCAAAAACACCCTGTGAGGAGCCATGCTGCAAGCTGACCATTGCTATGAAAAACAGTGAATCTTCTGTTATAGAAATACTTCAGACTGTGCAGGACAGTGCAGCCCCCTCTTTTTTACTTTTATTTCCAGCTTTTCTTGTATCACTTTTTTCCAGATATGTTATATGAGGGGCTTGTGGTAAGACTAGAGCAATTCCTACTATGAGCAGCTGATAGCAGCTAAGGGCTTAGATGTTGGTAGTCTTTGCCTAAATTAGTGTCCCAGAGTCCCCTGTATTTCCAGTTGGGAACGCTCTCTGCATTTCCATACAGTAATTCATTATCAGGGTTGTTATAAGGATGTCATCTGTAAAGTCCAGAGGATCACTGATCTACAATAGTATTTTGATCATGTGCTATATTTAAAGGCATTAAAAGTCTTGGTGATTCTTTGTGAAGTATTCTTGAGCTTTACAGGCAGGTGTTTGGAAACCTTTCCTGGAATTCTTCTTTTCCTTCACCTTCCAACAGAGGAATCATTATCTATCCCTTTCTTTTACTTCCTCTTCTAAATAGTGGCAGGCAGCTGTAATATTTTCTAATAATTATTTCCTTGTGTTTCAAAATAATACATTTTAGGTTTTGTGAATACCTAGGACAGCTACAGGATTTTCAGTGCAGGTGGTCTAGAGCTGAGTTTCTTGTATTCTCTGGCTGTGCTTTTTCTTTGCAATGGTGAGGTTCCATTTGATTGACCACACTCTCATTGTTAAATAGCATATCTTCATGTTTTAGGAACATTTGGGTTGCATTTTCAATCTTTTTTTTTTCTCCTAATATTTGCATATTAATAAGTCACTGAAAAACATTATGTAAATTTGATATCATGATGAATTTATTATCAAATCAAATGGCCTTTAAGGGTAACTGTAGAAAGCTACACCAGCTAGGGAGATGAAATTTGCTTATAGTTAACTTTTCTATTTTCCGTATAAGAATTTCAGAAATGGCACTAAAATGGTGGAGTGGAGGCATACCTTCTTGGGCTTTTGGAAGAGTTGTTTTGGTTTGGTTGTTTGTTTTGTTTGGTGGTTTGTTTAGTTGGTTTTCTTGTTTTGGTGGTGAGAATTCTTTGGTGTTGTCTGGTATTTTTGGTTTTTGGTAGGAGGGGTTTTTGTTGGCTTGGTATTTCTGCTAGATTAGCTCTCTGGTTTGGAATTGTGGGGTTAGAAATAAAATTTAAAAATTCCCTGAGGATAGGTCTGGCTAAGGAATGTTACATGTTAATGTTCTGAAGCCACTTCCTTTGGTGTTATTGAAGCTGCAAGTCACTGGTGTGCTAGATGTGCTGGTTTGCAGCAGGCTCCTGTGGTGGTCATTCATAGATAGGCAGGTGGAGTAGTGCAGAGAATAGTTGACACCTTAAAGGTCTGTTTTGTTGGCTCAAGTGAGGACAAAGCTGTTCTTATCTGTGCACCCACAAAAATTTTGTGGATGTAGAAAGTGTTCTCTTTACCAGGCAATTGAGAGGAAGAAGAGGTAGTCTCTTTACATTTTTAAATTATCAATGGACATCCCAAGACTGACTTAAAATCTCAGGATCTCTCTTATTTTACCCTTTTTGTCATCTGAGATTGTTTTCTCTGCATTTATCAAAGTGAGCTGAGAAGTAAACTATAAAAGTGCAATTCTTTTGATCTCAGTACCTGGAGTTTCAAGATGGCAGTAAATATGGTGCAATATTAGAAAAGCTCCATTATTGGGACTTCTGCATTAGGTAGGTGGAGCCTTAGGTAATTACGGATGTGTTAGGCTGGAATTTTCAGGGATCTTAGTGAGAGTTAGAATTTTAAACCTCATGGATTTTTTTACCCTTTCAACTTCCAAGTTAGCTGTGGTAGCAGCAGCATCTTACACTACTTAGTTTTGAAAAAGATGAGTTGACCCTCAGAAAAATTTGCACTGGAAGAGCTATTTCTGTCCCTGCTCACTGACAATGAACAAATAACAGAGCATTTCCATCATCAACAGTTCCTTTCCTTCTCTTTTCCACCCTCAGTTTCCAGGGGTGGGTGGTGACAGCTTGAAGTGATTAGATATTTTCAGATACCTATTCATTTTGAATTTAAAAAAAAAAAAGTGTTTTTCCATGCCACTTCTAAATTATGAATTTTTAAGTGTTTTTGTAGATGCTTTGGTAAATCTGCCACAGCTATTTACTTCTATTACTCACTCCAGATTAAAACTTCTGCTCTGTGTGTGTGTGTGTTCTTTTGTTTTCTCATTAAACGAACTTCTGCAAGGTCCAGATTACTGTAGAAGTATTAATGGAAAACAAATCTTCCCATGCATGGACAGTCACACCACAAGTGGTGGGTTTTATTGGAGATTGGATTTCATTTGGTACAGCAGGGGACAATATTCACGAAGGGCCTTGCCAGAGCAAAGGATCAGACGTCACCCCACCCTTCGTAGCAGGGTATGCACAGCACATATACATACACCTAACAACCAATTTACTGGGATGCTAATTCTCACTTCCCTATGAAATTCAAAGTTGCCATAAATTCCCCAGGATTTTTTCCTGGTTTGTGGAGCTCATGTTTATCCATTCACAAAGGAGATGCGGTGTTGTTCGAGTTGCTTAAGGAATTGAATTGCAATGTGCATTTTTTGAAGTATTTCTGATCCCAAAATGGTTAAGCAAAACTATGTATTATTTTTGAAGAACAAGAAAATCTAAGCAAAAATAAAGGGCATCTTGTCCCCATGAGAAGCCAGGGGGAAAAAAATTACTATTCCAGCTCATTCTCATTAAGCTAAGCTGCCCCAGTGGAAGAAACATTTACATTTGATACAATGAGTTCCTATACCATCATTGTACAAGGGTACAAGAGAATGTGAGTTAGTCTGTTTCTACATCCTTTTGTCCAAATTTTCTTGACCTTGCACAGCACAGAAAGCTTTTACGGGCATGGCTATAATATTGCCAAGTTTTGTAGCTAAATGAAAAGTTTGTACCTTAATTCTATCAGCTTCCATAATTTGCTGTAGATAGTGACTAACTGCATTAGGATTTGCTGTTCTGCATACTCTTCCAGTATCAGCTCCACAGGAAAGACAACAGGTCAGCAAATAAGTTAAAAGTGAGGTGATGAAACTGCTTTTCTTCCAGCTGAACTAAAGATTAAGCAAAGGCAACATGGGGAGTGAGGTTTAAAACACATATGCTACCTGAGAAGATGTATGTTCCAAATACATTTTTGAGGATTTGTCTTTGTACTTAACTGGGCTGAGACGTGATCTGAGGTCTTTTCCAAGCTTTCTGCATGAGTCTATCTCCCCTATATCACCCTCTAGGTCTGATTCACAGAATACTGCGAGCATTATATGCCTTTCAAGAGCTCCAAAATGCCTCAAAAGGCAGAAGAGGGGGCCAAAACTGCATCCCACTGACAGTTTCAGGGAACCCTATGAGTTACCATGTCTAAGACAACTAATCTTTTTAAAAAAATTGAAAAATAAAAAATCCTCCTGGTGTAGTTGTACTGGGGAAAAAAATAGCATGTAGAGCAAGCCTGGTTTATTTCCTTTTTATCAAGCATTCATTTTGAAGGGTAAGTCATCTCATTAGTGGGAGCCCATCTGTTCCTGTTTCTTGCAAGGTAGTCTGATTTGTGTGTGTTGTGTGCATACACAAAGGTTTTCAGTTTTAGTCTAGTGTTAGTTCCCATTAGACTTAGGCAGGAGAAAAAAAAAAGTAATGCTTCCAGAAGAGAAAAGCAAGTTGCATGCACTCAAAAACTTGTCTGGAATGGTCTAACTTCTTCCCCTCACATAACAACCATCTATGAATAATGAGACATGTGCTCATTTAAATTACAGTAATAGTTCTTATTGATTGCACCTGAGTCCTGATGTGAAGCAAAGGCAGATTTGTCATGTGCTTATATATCACAAAGTTTTCATTCTATTTGCAAGTTGTGCCCTGCTTAGTATGGAGTGACATCCTCCATACAGAGTGTTTCAGAGAAATATTCATTCTGTTGTCTTGAGTCTTGTAGTATTTCCATTCAGAAAAGTCTTATTACAGCACCTGTTGCAGCAATGTCCATTCTATTGCAGTGGAAAGATCTTCTGAGATCTGAGGGAGAACATGTTCATTTCTCATTCTTCCCACTTCTGTCTGAGAGATGGAAAGAATGATACAGCAAAAGGACTTCTGTTTTCTGAGTTCTGTTTTATTACTTAGACATTTCAGAGTTGATGGGAGCTATGATTTGAGAATTCCCAGGAGCAAGACTGCAGCTTTTTCCCCTTTACCACCTGCATTTCTCAAAGTGCCACAGACTTTTATTACAGCCCTGCTGGAAATCTCAGGAGTGCCATTCACTCAGAACAGATTGATGGTGTTTTCAATCCTGTGGTCTTAAGATAGTATAACCGGTCTCATTTTGGTACGTATTATAAAAAGCTGATCATGTTATTAAGATGCAAATTAATCTATTTAATGGGAAACATTTAATGCTGATAAACAGCTTACTCCCATTTCTCACAGATGTGTTATCTTTTTTATTAAAACCCTTTTGCTCTCTCATACATTAAACTTTGTCAGATCAAGGATGTTCATTGATATTACTGTGCTCAGAAGAGAAAGAAAAAGGTATGACATACATGAGACTTACTTCTATAAGAAATGAAGATCTCTTCTGTGTCCCCTTTGTGTCTGAAATGAAAATGATGGCTGTCAGTTTTGTTCTAGCTGATACATGTTCATATTGTGTAATCCTGTTTCCAGCAGCTCTGCAGTGGGTTACAGTCAACTTTCTTGAGAAGATTTTATCTGCAGTTGCATGTGCTGGAAGCTATAATTATTTTTTTTAAATAGAAGCTGTAAAATTTATGTTTAGGGGATGTCTTTTAAGTGCAGGAGACATGGATACATTACAGCAAAAATAGCTAGGAATTAGGCAGCGGCTGAAGCTTTGTCCAGCAGTGACTAGTAGCTTTGAATGCTTCAGTTATGGAGCATTTTGGGCCCTAAGTCCAGGGACTTAATTTTCAGAGTGTTGAATCACCTTGTCAGAAAACAGGGCCTTTGCTGCTCTTTACCACCCAGGCAGAGCCCCAGAAATTAACTTTTTAAAAACCAAGATTAATGCACGCAGTAGAGATTTGTTAGAGATTTTTCTGCTCTGGAGAGATTGACAGTCTCTTTGAAACACATTAGATTTGAGTGCAATTTTTTCCTCTAGAAAAAATGTAACAGTGGCAGTATTACATATGGTGAAGTCATTACTTATGGAGGTGAAGTATCACTATTGTACCAGGTTTAAATCTTTGTGCTGAGAGATCTCTTTAAAGGAAAATGCATGAGCCTACCAGTATCTCGTTTCACCTTGACTAGGGGGAAGTACAACTTCCACAGATGGGAGAGATGGGAAAATCCCAAGTAACTGTAGGAGTGCAGTGTTATAAGGAAGAAGGATTACAAGGAGAACAGAAACAGAAGGGGGTGTTCAGTGTATGATGCAAATGGATGCTGACTACACATAACAATGAAAAGAAGTTAGTTTCCCATTTAATTTTGTAGTTTTTTTGGTCTTTCCTTCCTCCCTCCTACTTTTAAAGTCATCCTGTTTCACGGTCTGCATTGATCAGTTGACTTTGAGATAACTGATTTCTGGCAAACCAGTTTAGCTTTCATGTTGAATGAAAATATATTTCAGTAGATAGATGCATGTGGCTAGAAAAGGAAAGAAATGATGGATTTTGTGGTGGTAGAAGCAGAAATCAAATTGATCTGTGCTTCTCAGAAGAACAGAGAGGAGCAGGTGTGGCAGTGGCACAGCTGGATCAGTGACTAATGCAAATGTGGCTAAGATGGCAAAGG
Source organism: Picathartes gymnocephalus (assembly GCA_013390045.1). Classification (NCBI taxonomy): domain Eukaryota; kingdom Metazoa; phylum Chordata; class Aves; order Passeriformes; family Picathartidae; genus Picathartes; species Picathartes gymnocephalus. The sequence goes on from WEKY01014403.1 coordinate 10,752, forward strand.
GGAAGAGCTATTTTGTGTGAAAATGTGTTGAGTCTTCCTAATGTTGAATGCTTGTAGGCTCACGCTGATTTATTAAATGATGTTGATTTGCCAGCTTGAGCTCACAACTTCAATTCCAGTAATGAAATTTAATTTTTCAGTGTACGACTTCTAATTGGCAGGTTTATAGCCCGCCTGGTATTGGCACTCAGGGCAGGAGCCAGATGTTGCTGAGGCAGGTGTCACAAGATTCTGTAAATCAAATCTTGGTGTTTGGGGACCTGCTTCTAGTCCAACTTTCACTGAATTGAGGCACATTTATGTGAGGTGCAATGAAGGTCATGGTTGCCTAAATATTCCTGTAATGACTCCTAACATTCTTGCCCTTTTGGAAACCTTTAATGTTTGTTGTGAAACATCTCAGGTTATTTCAAGTGGGGGGTTTGTCCTTTTTTTTCTTAGGGCTTTTAGTAAGACGTACCTTAATACTATCTAATCCAGTTACTCCAGAGTAACTCAGGGCCAGGGCAGTAATTCTCCCAATATTTTGTGAATTGTTAGTGCCAAGGGAGACGAGGCCAGGTGCGGCTACAAAGCTGGCCAGAGCCACTTAAGCAAAGCTTAGCAGCCCCTGGAGTGGGGTGCTAAGTGGGATGTCTGTGAAACTGCCTCGACTCTGTTCCAGGCAACTTTTGTTGGGCTCTGCCACGACTGGATGGGGTCTTAAAGGCACAACTGAGTTGGGGAAGTAGAAGAAAATTCGTATAGAGTGGGTATGGTGTCGAGCAGAGGAAATCTGTCCTTGGTAACTAGAGTCAGAAGCAGATCTCAGTGGAGTCACCTGGTGAGCCAAGGGCCTCTGAGGATGGAGGCTCTGTGCAAAAGATTGTGGGGATCTCTTGGGAATCTTGTGTTAGATTTTTGCCTTGAATTACATGTGGCTTCTTTACCTTCCTTCTCTCTTCCTTCAATAACAAAAGATGAAAATGAAAAAAAGCATGCAAGCAAACAATTTGGGGAAAACACTAAGCAAAAACCTATAAGATGGAGTCTATTAAGTAATAATTTAAAGATAGGGTCATTTAGTGAGACTAAACAATGATCTAATTGTGTGAATGAGCTATGGCACAGGTTATTGAAAGATCACAAGAATCTCAAGCTAGATTTAGAAGTTTAGTTTCTTTTAGGGCCCAGCACAATTGACAGCGGTGAGGAAGGATTGGCAAAGTATAAAGGCGCATATTCTGCTTATGGTTGTTGACTTTTTCCTTTCCCTTGGGCTAATCAAGCTCAGTGGTGAAATAAAACAAGGATTTGGAAGTAAACTCATGAATTGTTATGGAAATTATTTGTTTGGCTATACTCTGCAAATATGGGGGGGGGGGGGGTTGGT
>WEKY01014415.1:0-12952 GCA_013390045.1 Picathartes gymnocephalus
AGTGCAAAATGCACAAAAACTCATGCTACCACCCACTCTGCCTCACTCTATCCATAGGACACTGCTTTCCACAGCCTCTGGATCATACAATAGCTGTATTCATGGAACTCTCTCCAACTTCCTGTCAACTCCACTGCTGGACTCTGAAGGCAGGAGACCTTTGTGGATTTTGCACTGATCTTGTCCTCAGTGCCCCTGACCTCAAATGGGCATATGTTGCACTCTTTTCTTTGTTGCAAGAATACATTGCTCACAAAGCAACATGAAGTGAATGAAGGCAGCTTCTATCATTGGTGTCTGCCTTTTTCAGTCAAGAGTTGGCTTTAACTATAGGGTGCAGCTGTATGATTGGTACATCTTAACAAATGTTTGTGATACCATGGGAATGTGTGCCCCTTCAAGAGTTACAGTGAAGTGAGAAATAGAAGTTCTGGGTCAGAGAAGAGACAAGTCGAGGCAGCTGCTTGTTTGCTCATAAAAGGACCACATGGAGAGGAGTAACTTGCAGCCTTACATATACTCAGCCAAACCACTGCATTACCTACAGATTGTGATTTATGTAGATAGAAGAGACCAACAGACTTCAGAAAAAAATGTTACTGTAGAGTTACTGGTATTTAATTATCATATTAAACATTCCTCCCTTCCCCACCTCTTGTGTGCCTTCAGTCTTTTTAGGCTGCAAGGCTTAATTTTATTGTGGGGTTTGCTGCCATTGTCTGTAAGTAGTGAAGTTTTTACTGACATTTCAGTGTCAAAGCATCTCAAGATGAAATTGTTTTCTTGGCCTTGGCTTCTTTTCAAGTGTTTCTCATAAAGTTGTGCTGCTTCAAGTCCTTTCTACTGAAATGCTTTCAGTTGTAGCTTATTTATATTACCAGATGGTGGTGTAATAGTGGCATGAGACTTTCTGCCTCCCGAAGGGTCCCTCGTTGCTGGAATGTATGTATGTCTTTGTTCTTTCAAACCAGAACTTTCAAATTGATGAAAAGGAACAGTAAACTTATTAGGTAATGAATATAAAGTAGATGTTGGGAGACTGATGGGCTTGTCGCTTGATCCCATAACACCATGTGTTTCAGGACATGCCCTGTGGTGTGATGGCTAATGCACTGAGAGGACAAAATAGGTCATCATCATTAGGATTTGAAGTCCATGTGCCATTTCTGATACTTTATGAGACGGGAGAATCAATGTAAATGTAGGTTAAGAGTTCAAGTTGTCTACCTTCTACCTCAAGTACTATTTTCAAGAGCAGATTTGGTTATGAGTATTCTGTGTGAGGAAATGGACCAAGGTACCAACTTTGAAAGAGAAGACAAAGCTTTCTTTGTTACTGTCTACCAGCTCCAGTCTTCACTGTTTTCTAGAGCAGATTTAAATTATTTGTGACCACAGAGTGAGTGGGTGGGTGGCCCACAAAATAATTTAATGTGAAGCATTCACCTTTCTATCTAATCCTCATTGCCCCCATTCTTGGTTAGGTGGCACATGCTAGATGTGACCATGCCATCTTAGTTTTCAGACTTCTGAACGAGGTATTTTGGCACCAAAGGACTGAAGTCAGCATTCACTACAGCCTTCTTTGTGTCTTTATAAATCACTAAGATTTGAAGCTTAAAAGATAAGAAGCCAATTATATTTCCACTCTGATCACGTATATGCGAATTCTTCCCTTTCTGAATGAAACTCTGATTTTTCAGCTCTACCTTGTGTTTCATTTGTGTGTCTACAAAACGCTTCTTTGCAGAGCACCACACCAGTAGTGATGCTAACAAGGCATTAAATTCCAGTGGCATTAAACTGACTGCTTTGCTTATCATTAACGTAGGAATGAGATAATGTTTTTGTTTTCCTCATTAATATTTGTAGTTAAATAAATGGTGGCTTTGCTCATTAACAGTTAATGGTCTGAGTGTGCTCCAGTTAAATGGAAAAAATATCATTATCTTTGGTGATGAAGAAACAGAGCAAAGAGTTCAGCATTGGCTTGTTTCTTGCTTGCTCATCCTTGGTGCTAAGCAGTGCCTGTATAATGCTGTAAAATGAAAAATCTTTGCAAGCATATGGAAGCAAAGCTTCCAGGTGACATATATAGACTTTTCACATTTAATTTCCTTCCTTTAATTGCCCATGAGAATTACAAACTCACGTAAGAGGATGAATTTTCTGTGAGTCTTCTGAAGTCTATATTGAGACTTGGAAACCTGAAGTGCCATGTAGGTATTCTGCTGGGCAAAGAATCGTCAGCCTGGGTAAACAAATCTTGCTATTTTTCAAATTTAGTGTTGAAGTAAGGCAGATGATATGAGTATGCTGTGGCTATATTGAAAAAATGCTGGGTGCAACAAGCTTCTGTATGTATGCAGCTGATTGAGTGTCCTTCCTAATGAGTCATCCCCTGCTGAAGAACTGAGAACTGTCTACTGAGAACTGTCTGGTGGGTAGTTACAATTTCTAGTGGTACATGTAGCTTGCAAAAGAACAGGGAAGGCCATGTTGAAGTGTAAATTTTACTCCAAAAGCCTACTCAAGTGACGCAAATGTATGGAAGGCAAATAGAAAATAGCAGGGTAGCATGAAGGAAAAAAACCCCGACAGGTAGAGCACCACTTCTTCTGTTATGAAACGATAGGATACTTTCTTGAAACTATAGGATGTTTCAAATGAAGAAAATGAAGTACTTATCCTCATGTGTGCACTAACCACTGAGCCAGCGAGTTTCTGTGTGACAGCAGGAGATGTTCTGTCAGTGGCTCACAGTTTCTGTGTGCACATAGACAAAAACTGGCTGCGTGCTTTTTTGTGAGAGAGTGTTGCATTCTGCTGCTTGGCTGAGTTGGCTTATTCTTTGCCTCTTTTTGGAATAAAATAGAGCAGTGATACGTGCACATGTTACAGCCCAGAGAGAGTAGCATAGAATTTGTAAATGCCATTTGAGATTGCTTGTACTCCAGAATTTTAGAGCCTAAAGTCAGACCACCTTCATTTGACATACAAAAAAAGAACTTGTCAGTAAATTGGTGGCTGCTTATTGACATTGTTTCTGTATTGCAGTTCACCTTTTATTGAGATTGTTAACCTTAGATGAAGTAAATAATGATTGTTATGCACAGCCACTTCATAAAATTGTTGTATTTGTGGAAACAAGCATTTCTGTGATGAAGATTGTAAGTTTCTATCACGTGGAAAATAAGTTTGGGTCTGTTTTCAGATCAAAGGTTGTGCTACTGTTTAAGTGGGGTTATTAATGATACTGTTCTGGGGAAAAACAATAGAGGAGTTGGAATGCAGAAATTAATAGTTTCAAATTCATTATACAATTTCTCTGCAGTGCATTGAAAACATTCCTCATGGGGGCTTTCAGCCACTACTGTTATTAGAAATACAGAATAAATTTATTTTTCCTCAATATTGTATGGGAATCAAGAGGACATCATTCATGCTTACAGCACTGACAACAGCTCTTCCCACTGGTAGCCATCACCTGCAATATCTGAGTTCCCCAAGGCAGCAGTAGATAGCTGTGGCTTTTAAAACTTCCTGATTTAATGCTATAAAGATTTATCATGGATAGGAATCAATTTTGGTAGATCTAAAGTGAACTGTGAAAAATATACTGCAAAAAAACTGCAGCTGTCAAACTGAAAAATAAATTGCTGTGTTCAAAATGTCCAGTGCTCTAGACAGTTTTCAGTCTTTGTAGCAATAGGACAGACTTGATTTTTTCATAAAAGTTCCTCAGCTATTGGAAAGCTGTTTGCAGAACACATTGCATGTTACATCATTTGGAGCAGAAAAAAAAAGACATCAGTATAGTCAGTATTTCATTTATTGTTTCCATCTTCTCCTGCCATATGTGCTGCATCTACTTTTTCATGAAACTGCTGGATATTTTGCAGAACAGAACAATACAAGAAATGCAGCATCTTGGAAAAATTCATACCACTGTTTGGATTATGTCTGATCATCTGATTCATAGAATAAGACTCTTTAAAGCAGGTTAATTTTTTTCTGGTTTTAATGCTAAGATTCCTGAGCATGAGTTTGGGAAATATCTACCACGTTGGTTTAAATCAGAACTGACTCTAACAAAAACAACATTGTGGCAAAAGCTGGGAAGCAGGGGGTTTTCCTCCAGAGCCCTTCATGTCTTCTTCATTCTTGAAACAGTTGAAGCAGGCATTCTATTGGGCACTTTTTCTGCTCTAGTCTGCCTCTGTTGTGATGTTTCCTTGCCATGTTCTTCCTGAAAGGTTGTTATATTATCTGTTGCTGAAGCCTTGTAATTCCTTTTGTTCAGTGAGCTTATTTGCACAATGCTGGATAAATATTCTCATTTAAATGAAGAATGTCAGAGGCTACGGTGGAGCCCTTTTAACACCATGCTGATATCTGATATTTTACTGTGCTATTAACAGAGGGATAATGTGATTCATAGGCCACTGAGGGTTGAAATGAAGCCCGCCTTTGGCAGATTGTGCTTGCTTTAAGATTGATTTGGATTTTCTGGAGGGTTTTACTACCTTTTTTATTTTTTACTCGTAAAACCAGTTGCTGAGTTTCTGTAAGTGATGAGAATTTTTAAGCTAAAATCATTTTGGATGTTAAAATCAAATTATAATCTTATTCCTTTCTGTGAAGGCAAGGCTGAGCATTAGGTGATAAATAAAACAATTTCTAATGTACTGAGTGAGCAGGAAAGAATACCCATGCTCTGGAGTCTTTTGAAGAATGCTATTGTTAGAAAGGGGAAATGCCATATTACATTTTTAAATAAGCAGCATGAGTGGAAAAGGTTTCCAGGAAGACCATAGTTAGATGCCATCTCATGGAAAAGGAATTTGTTTCAGATATATCTTCAAAAGGGCATAAAAACTGTTGAGGGCATTTAGGAGAGATTAATAGAGTGTTTTGGATGCTTGAGATATAAATCACGAGTCATGCTGTGAGAAAGATCAAGGTTATTGGAGAAACTTAGTTTTAAATGACTGCCGCACCTCAGTGTACATCAACAACAAAAATGAATGCATTTTGAACAATGAGGCTTTGCAAGGGAAGACGAGTCAGCATAGGAATTAATTTACTGGGTAAGCTGTTGGAAGTTAAGATAACTGGATCAGGCAAAAGAGGACAATGCTAAGCAAGCTGGCAGAGTTTATTTGTGGCTGAAAGGAAATTGAAGATTTTTGAAAGAAAAAGCAGGAGGAGAATATCGATGGTATCCTAATTCAGTAATAGGACACTGATGGCAACAGAACTTTCAAATGTAGACAACGGAGACAAATTTTACATAATCATGGGAAGGAAAAACAACACTAATTTAAAAAATATGTCTAGAATTGAGTTTCACTTTATCTGTTTTGAATCCAGCTGGGGGTATTAAATAACATCAAAGTAGTAAGTAAATACTATGTAATAATCAATTTGGCAAGTTAAGCTGGTATTGAGCCATATACAGCATCTCTACTGCTTGTGCAGCCTAATCACTGCATTGTGATTAGGGCAGTGAAAGAGGGGCTGCCACACCTCATGTCACCCTATGGACTGGTTGCAAATTTTTCCTTCAGCACAGTATTCATTTTATTGGCAGCCCAGCTTTCTGAAAGATTGAAATTTTTTCAGGGTAATATCATAAAAATGGCAGATCTAGGGGAAATATTTCCCAAAGTGTTATATTTGGGCAATTTTATGATAAAAATAGTTTTAATTCATCTATAAACTAAGATGGCTCATTCATATCTGTAGAAAAGTATTAGCTCAGCACTCTACTGCCATGAGCTTTTCATGTTTTTCTATTCAAATTAATGAAGCAGTCCTGTTTTTCACAGCTAATTAAACCTGAGCAGAGTACATGTTTGGATATAAGAACAGGTTATTAGTATTGTAGCTGGTGCTTTGCATTACCCTTGTTGAGTTGAACTCACTACTGAGGGAATGACGTGGAGCAGGATCGCTGTATTCTCAATTAAATTAGTAAAACCTGTAGAACAATATGTATTTTTATTCTATAAGTGCTTCAAGTCATTAAGCTGCTTCATTTTATCTTTAAGTAGTAGAGGAAAAAAATCTTGGCAATAAATAAATACGTTACCAATGATCTTTTGGGTTTTTTCCTATTCTATTCCCTTCCAGTGTTACCCTGTCACACCTCTCAGAGGTTTCTCATTTCTTCTGCCTATTGATGCTCTTGGCTACTGACTATTGAACAATGCCAGGTTAGCATGGGGAAGTACTGCTGTAAATTTGAATCTAATTCAGAGTTTTGCTTCTATTTTTTAACTGCTGTTATCTCACAGGTATCTTAGGGAGTTTCAACAGGGATCTTTGTCCTGTCTCCAGGATTTGTAAGCTCAAGAAGATGAGGAAGAGAAAATTCTTTTCTCTTGCCCAGTTACTTCAGGTTTTTTGCTGTGGCACAAACTTAATGTTTATGGTTTTATATGAGACCTTAACACAACTTTGCAACTTATGAAACACAATCGTATGCAATTTATGGTAGTTCCCCTGTTCTCATCCCTACCAGCCAGCCTTGTTGCTAGTTGTTTTAATAGATCAATTGCAGAAAACTGCAAGTTACATCAGAATAGATCCACCCACAGATGACAAATGGAAACAACAAAAGACTTGTGTCTTTGCACTTCCTCAGCAGGAGGGAAAGGTGAAAAACAGAGGGAAAATGAATGTAACATTTTATGTAGGTTGAGACATTTTGGGAAATTATTTCGGCTGTCTTTGTTTGCTTTAGAGAAGTAAATGTTATTATAGTCACTGACTCAGAACTGAACAGGAAAAAATTTCTTGCAAACTGTGTTTTTATATTTAAATTAACTAACATTTCACCCTTCTGCCTTTCTCTTAGAGGAAAATACAGTATGAGAGAGAATCTCTCACTGGGATTTTTTCATTCAATACTTATTACTTGTGGCATTATTAAATACACCAAGAAACGTGATTCTTAGGATGTTCTCTGCAGGGCCAGGAGTTGGAATTGATGATCTTGATGGGTTCCTTCCAACTCAGCATATTCTGTGGTTCTAAGTATTTCAGTTGTAAAGACACCTGCAGCCCCACGGGTGGAGACACCTGCAGCCCCACGGGTGGAGACACCTGGAGCCCCAAGGGTGAATTGCTGTGATACAGTATATATGCACCTTAAATAAATGCAGTGGTTGCAGGAGTGGAAGGGGAAGAAGCTACTTCAGTCTGTCCATACTCATTTTTGCTTAGGGTTATGCCTTGTGACCAAAGTGCTTAGAAATAGGTTCCTGTCTAGTGACCACATACTGGTGTGTGTGGCTTTTGGCCTACCTGTTCCAGCAACCTGTCTCAAGGAATTCTGCTCTCAGTTATCAGTGGGACTCAGTGGTGTCTCTGTGTTGAGAAGCAGCCAGCTCCTTCTGCCAGGTTTTAGTGGCAGTACTTGAGAGTGGTTAGTTCACTAATCAAAGATCTTCTTCACCACCTGCCCATAATCGCACCATGTGATTCAAACACATTCTTGCCTCTATAGGGATAAATATTGGCTCTGTGAACCAGAGAAAATCTGCATTTTCTATTAAAAATTCTGCAGTTGCAGTAACTTTCTAATTTTCAGACTGTCAGGGATGATTCTGAGACTTTGCTACATCGTGCCTATATGAAAATACAGCAAAACATACCAGTTGGGGCTTTTGTTTGGCTTTTCTCTATACCATGTTGTTCCAGTAGGCAGTGTAGGTTGATAAATGCTACAATCTTAACATCTGGGTTTAGGCATGAAATTTTATCTTGGTACTTATCTCGGTATGGAGTTATTGTTAAAAATTGACTCTGTCTCCCTTTGTGGACTGCATGCAGTGGTGGAACATGTTATATGTCAGTGAAGCAAGCCATGGTGAATCCTGCAAAGGAAGCAGCTACCTGAGGATTTCCAAAACTCAGCATCAGGAGTACAATGAAGGATCCTCCAATACCATCAACACATGGTATTGGAAGGCAGTGGTTTGGCAGAATCAGACACACACACTCTTCCGGCAGAGCAGCCACAGATAGAAACGTATTACAAAAAGTAGATATGTAATGATGAGTTTAATTATTAACCACTTCCCTATATGCCGTTGTGTAACCATAGTCTCAGAATCATCCCNAACCATAGTCTCAGACCACTGAAAACCCTGGAGCTTTGTTGAAGCTGTTTCTTGTAGGAAAATTAGGAGTAGTCTGAAATCATGTTACTCTGCAATGACCAATAAGTGCTGAAGTACCCTATTTTATTTTTTAATTATTTGCTCTTGGAATTTTTCCTGGTATCTTAAAGATTTAATTTTATGCAGGTCTCCCTCTGACCAAGGCATGGTTTTCCGAGTGTAAACTTCAGTACTCTTTCTTAACAAACTAATTCCAGACATGCAGTTATGTGTTGTCTTTTTAAATAAAGTAAATCCATAAATATCCTCTTAGATGTAAATGCTGGGCTAATTGATGTGGTCTGGCATTGGTGGTCAAAAATAGAGGGCAGCTGTAAAGCTAATGGATGTACAGCTGCTTTGCTTTATCAAAGGGTTATCAGGCATCTGGAGTGCTCAAGTGAATGTGTCCATTACTTTTTATGCACAATTCTTATATTGCAGATTGAAGAACTACAAAACACAGTGTTGCTGGGAACTTTAGCCTAGCTCCTGTAATATTTATATAGACCTCTAGCTGCTCTAAAATGTCATAGCACCACTGGCCACTCCACTTGTCATGACCAAGCAGTCCTTGAAAATGTTGCCATTACACATGAAAGCAAAAGTTTTTAGAAGTTTTGTTTACTACAAAGCAACTAGAAGAGAAAGTGTCAGAGGAAGAAGGTACACAAAAGAGAGCAACTATTTTGATGGCTGGGCTTGGTAAGGGGACTGGTGACTGTCTGGGAGAGGAGAGGGAGGAGATGCTACAGTCACCAATTTCACTGGCTGGAGTGTTCTTCAAGTTCTGCTCAGTGCATTGCCTTAGTTAATATTAGGACCCTTCCAGATTCTAATTATCAATTCTTTTTGCCAGCTTCATTTTCCACATAAGTTGTAAGCTGAAAGTAAACTTTTATCAACACAAGACATAAGCTCCAGATCTCTGCACATAATATTTTTAAAGAGAAAAGTAGATGAGCATGGAGCTTACTCTGCCTTTCCAGATATCATTTTATGTAAATACATCAAAACTGGTATTCATATTTTTTCTAAAAGCTTTGTTTTGGGCACACATATATTTGCATTTGAATGTCAAATGCATCTTCCAGTGGTTGTTATTAATCTTGGCCTTTATAAGTTCTTCCATATTTTATGGTTTCCCATTAGCAGAAGTATAATTTTTAATTATGTTTGGAAATCAGCAGTACAGATTGCTGAGAGGAAAGACTGAGCACTCTTCATTGCAGAAGCATTTTTCCCCCAAAATCTTTTTTCTACAGACACAAAGCACTAAACTCTAGAGAAAAAATAACAGTTCTGCAGAAACTTAAAACAACTTGCTTAGTCACAATATATGAAGGAGAACCTCAGGAGGTTCATTGACAATGTGTCATATTGTCTTCACTTCTGTAGTTAGCTATGCCAAGAAATATGAATGACAGCTTGGATCTGTGAAGGATTTATGAAAATTGTATTGAGAAGCAACGGCATCCTAAACCAAATTAACAGTCACTGGAAAGGATGAACACACAAATTGATGCAGCATTAGTAGCCATGGATTTTGTTGTTTTGCTGAGTTCTCTTTGTTCCCAGCATGGTATTTTGTCAGAACTCAGTGATTTTGTGGATAGAGGGAAGCATACATAATTTTGGTGTGCAGGTGATTTGCAGTGGTGCTTGCAGAATGTCAGTTAATTGCACAGTTCAGCCTGTGCTCTTGGCATTGTTGGCTGCTAAGATTGTGCCCTCAGAGCCTGCCATGCATGGCCAGTAGAGTGGACACTGTCTGATGTGTTTTTTAAATCAATGAAACTTTAGTATGAGAAATTCTTAAGTAGTAGCAAAACAACAGTAGTAAGGGATGATGCTGTATCAAGGGCAGTTTTTCAGCGGATAGTAAGAAAAAGCACACATCTTTAGGAAATCAGAGAGTCTCTTAAGACATCATAAGTCTGAAGTACTTGGAGGCCAGGCAGACTTAGTGGAAGATGATAGAAACTTTTAAAAGCTGACTCCTAAAGTTCTGGTTATGGCTTTATGAATCTCCTGAAAATCAAGAAAAATGAGGAAGAGTTTCATTTTCTTTCTGCTGGAGAGAAATAAGCTGCGAAATACTGATACTCATAAAAAAAAAAGGTCACTTTCTGTCACTTGTAAAATAGTGTCTTGTTTTATAACAATTAATACCAAGGAGTTTTTCTGTATTTAAGAGAAAAAAGAATCTATTAATTTGTATATTATATGCAGAAGCAAATATTTTCATGGATATATATATTCCTTGGGAGTGAAAGGCTGCAGTAGTCTACAGTTACGCTGGTCCTCATTGAGCCAAGTAAGAAGATGGGGAAGGAAGCCCAGGATCATTGTGGAATTTGTACCTAAGAGACTAACTTACTGAAAAATCTCTTGGGTTTACCACACATGGGTGGATTAATTTTAATAGTGGAACATAGAGCCCCTGGCAGAGGAAACTAAGGAAGGATGCTTTTTTGCTGCCTGGTAATCCAACTTTCTTTCTAATGTCAGCAGCCATCCAGTATACCATGCCAAGAGGATGCAGGCATTGCAGAAAAGAAAAGAAATCAAGCAATTTAATTCACCTCTAAGCAAGTGCTTGTTCAACCAAGAGATGTGCAAGGGGAATGTTTACTAATGTATTGAAAAAGAAAAAAATTGCTAGAGTCCCTATCCATAATTGGGGAAAAGTAAGCATGAAGATACTATTTAATTTAAGCAGCTAGAAGTGTGCAGAAACAAAACAAGCCAATGAACCAATGAAATAAAAAAAAACTAACCAAAAAACCAACAAACAAACACCCCAAAATAACTGTTAATTATGAATAATTGTCCTTCTGCTAATTTTATGAAAGGTGCTGTTGACTAAAAGGCTATCAGTCTCAGTTCCTGGATAATAAAAAATGTGTGAAAAATGTTAAATGTTACTGTATTTTGCATTGAACAGAAAGCTGGTAGTCTCCTCCTCTGCTGTCACAGCTGCACTCTTGGGTAGAGGAGGTGTAAAGCTCGGGATACAGCGAGGGGTCTGCCCGTGTGAGCAGGAGCCGCTGCCGAGGAAGAGTATGGCTATGTCATGCATTGTACACGTGTATCAGACAGTGAGTGTTTGCTCCAGGGGTCAGAGCAAATTGCACACAGTGTTTTGCGGGCTAGGCGAATGCTAATGAAGAGGAAATCATCTGGCCTTTCTTTGTACCACTTGTTTCTGTGAAGAGCAAGGACCTGCTCTAACTTGATTAATATAGGTACGAATGCCATGAGACATTTTTGACATCTTTGCCTGTGTCAGCCCCAAAGAAATGAGATCAGTAAAGCTTGCTAAAAGTATATATTATCTTGACTGTAATTGATAGTGCTAATTTCCATTTCACTTGATATTGCTTGTAACTGTCAGAGACAAATTATACAAAATTGTATTCGAACACATTGACCAAGCCAGATAAAAATCTTGGCCTTTTGAATTTGCACAGTAGTGAACATGTACACAGTGAATGCTCTGTATTGTGCTGGTTTTGTTTTACAGGTTCAAAAGCTCTCTAATTTCAAAAGCAACTTAAAATCATTTATTTTTAGACTAAGGATGTCTTATTTTGATTTGAAATGTGTTTTGGATGTAAATTGGATCTAGTGAAGTGTGTGGATTCTCTCATGATGTTCTTGGATTTTTACGTGCCAGATTCTGATGAAAACAGCAGGAAGATTTCTTTATTTGATGGAAAAGTCAGAAGATTTTTTCTTACGTACCTAAGAATTTAGGAAGAACCCCTTTGGGAGCTACACCATGCCCTCATGGTCATGACTAAATCAGGTGCATAGCAGCTTTTTGTGATACTCATAAATGGGAAGTTTTTTATTGTACTGCTTTTTTCCCCTGTCCATTTACTATCAAAACTGACCTTTCACACACTAGATACTAGCAGCATTTTGAATGAGACCTGGAGATTTTCACTTCTTAGTGCTTTCTGAAACCCGAGGGCCAATTAGATGCTTTCTGTAGAGATTAGTGAATGAGGCAATGGATACAAAACAACTCAAGGCTTCTGGCTAAGCATACAAAAATCACAGATCATTTTGGGCGGGCTCTTCTGTGTTTTTTTCCAAACTCCTCAGTCATTCCCTTGTCTCAAGAGAAGTTTTATTTCTGAAGGAACTCTTTAAAATTACTCTATTTAATCACAGAGTTTTGATGAAGTTTTTAGCAGATATTCCTGTAAGGGGATTATGGTGATTTGTTCCTTAATACTGTAAATCTCAACAGATTGAACAGCTGTTTACCTTCTCTGTCACTGATACTGTACTCATTTGGCACTGCACCTAAGTGTGGTTTCCATCTAACTCCTTTATGTTCTGTAAGGCAGGGTGTCAGCATTTTAGAGCTGGTGCTTTGTGCCTGGCATAATTGGTACTGAAGTTTTTAGTATTCTGTTTCCAGATAAGGGGGGCCTTTTTGTTATCAGGATCTTTGCATGTCCTCTCTTCTCCAGTCCCCTTGTGTCCCTCCCTTCCTCAGAGATTATATACCAAGAATAAGAAGTAAAATGGAAAATTGCGTGTTCAGCAGGCAGAAAAAACAGAAGCATGCTTTGATGTTCATCAAAAAAGGATCTTCTGTAGACCCAAGTCACTGACCTTTTCTTCTCATCCATCATGGGACTTTCAGGCAGAGCTGTGCTCTGCTGCATGGTGAACTTGCCTGTTGAGAGGAAGTTTGCAGACATGTCCTGTGAGCACACACAGAACTCGCCTGAGCCCTGGAATGTCGATCTTAGGTCCCTCATGAT
>WEKY01014442.1:0-12445 GCA_013390045.1 Picathartes gymnocephalus
GTTATTCTCCTGGCTGCTTTGTAAGGTGAAAAGAAGGATTCCTTCCTCTCCTACTCTGGTCCTGCGCCTTGGCAAAGAAAGCAGAGTAAAATTTCATCTCATTTTTGATAATTTTATGGGTGGGAAGTTGGCAAAGGGAGGTTACAGGGCTGCAACAACACCTCTAAGCATATACAGTCCTTCTTTTCCTCTCATCTGAGTGAGGAATAGTTCTGGAGAGATGAAGATAATTATTTCACTAATACTGAAGTAAGAGAAGAAATTGGCCCTTGCGCTTTGGAGTTTTAAACACAGGTGATGGTTCAAAATGTTGCTAGAAGAATGTGTACTTGTACTGGTAAACAAGGAAGAGTGCCAGCTCCCAAAGCATGCTGCCCTCAGGAGGCACTCTGTCCATAGATTGCCTCTGAATTTAACCAAAATCTGTTTCCTTATGGAAAGAAGATAAAGCTGACATGTGAATGAAATTGGTATGGTTAATAATGGTCAAAGAAGGTAGTTAAAGTTTATTTGGGACTAAATATATCCAGCCCCTTCAACCTAGGAACTGAGGCACCGAGGCTTAGAAATTTACATTTTGTTTGAATTATAAGCATCAATAAAATATGCCAGATTTAATTAATTTTAAAGCAGCTTGTCTTTTGGAACCTGTGAATTGCTTTCAAAGACTTTACTTTATGCCAGCTCTTTTTCCAACTTCTGTTTCACGTGATATTTGCCCTGAGTTGCTGTCATATATCAGAAGTACTTATCTCTTTAGAATGCCATGTAATTTGCCATGAACAGCTGCTCACTTTAGCTGTGCTATTTTTTGATTGAAATAGAATACAACTTCAGTATTTTAATATAAGATTTGATTGAAGTATTGAATGCTTGCTTGACTGTCATGCACTTCAAGAGCACAGGTCCTCACCATATGCCTATGGCCACTTCTCTAAAGGTAAATATATTTCAGGTTTCTGTAAAATGGGATGAAATTGCAAGTTGAAATAAAAATATCTTCTCTGTAGTCCTGTATTGTGTATATGTATTGTCAGTACAGGGAAGTATAACCATATCTTAACAGTCCAGTTCTCTCCTTTTGCTAATTTATCACTCATTTTCTTTTTGCTTTAAGAAATAAATATATTTCAAACTTTTCTTTTTCGCCCTTTATAGAGCCAGTATTGTGCAGAAGCGAATAATTTATTTTCAAGATGAGGGGTCTCTCACCAAAAAAATCTGTGAGCAAGGTAAGGTAAAGTAAAACCTCTCTGATCTCATTGTGTTTTGCATTTTTCTCTTAACTCATTATCTCAAATTCAAATTTGGATGTCTTGGACAGTTTTGTCCAGGTTCAAATTTGGGATCTTCCATTCAGTTGTGTTCTTCCTTATCACATATGCTCATGCAGTCTTCCTTGCCTCCCCCTAAATGTGATGCTTGCAACTTTTTACCTGCTCTTTGTGTGATACCCATTGGCTTCCAGGCCACTTTGTTTATTGAATCCTGGGCTATTTCATTTTTAAACCTAAATGTTACAGTTGGCTATTGGCATCCTACTGGAGAATTCATATTCTTTGTCTCTTCAGAAATTTCAAGCCTATTGTGCTTTGAGATCAACTGAGAATTGTCCTTATCAGATAACAACCAGAGATAAACTCCTTTTGAATCTGAAGATAACTGAAATATTAATGCCTCCTAATTGAAAATTTGGATTTAAATAATTCCATCCACTTATAAATACCGTACAGATATTTCAGTGTTGTAGTTTAGTCTGATGGTAAACTTAAAACTAAATGAAAGAAAAAAAACCAACATGTTTAGCTCAGATTTATTTCCTGGAGTATTTATTCTGGCAGCTTCACTGTCCTCACTGGTTTGGAGTTGTAGGCATTTTCAGTTGTGGGTACTTTGATGATTTTTCAGACTCAGCCTCGGAAGGTGTGACTGACAAACCAATTTTGGACTGTTGTGCCTGTGGAACTGCCAAATACAGGCTGACTTTTTATGGAAACTGGTCAGAAAAAACCCATCCCAAAGATTTTCCACGTGAGTATCACTCTTTTGCTCGTACCACACAAACCCCTGGCGAGGGCTGGAGCTGGTTGGGTGACACAGAATCCATTATTTACAGCTCAGCAGTGTAAATTATGACATATGTGGAATCCTGCTGACACTCAGCATTGAAAATCAATGGATCTCTCTGCACTATACATTACCAGTAAATTCTATTGATTTTCCTGGTATTTTGAGCTAAGGTGTGTGTGAGACTGTATTTGCAAGATATCTTTGTGGAGAGAAAAGTTCCTTTCTTTTTTCCTGATTGAAAGCTTAGGCCTTTTTATAATGGAGATGTAGAAAATGAGATTTTAAGAAAAAGGCCACAAAGGATGGGCATCACACTAATATTTTTATTTTTCAGCTGTGCCAATCTATCCAGTTTGTTTTACTTCAAAGTATTTTGAATTCTTTCAGTTAAATTTGGTGAGTTTTGAATATTGCTGCCCAAGGATATTAATTGTATATATAGAACTTAGAATACTCTTGTTTGTCTTTGTTGGTTGAATACCCAGATAAAAAAGACCTTCTGAACTCTGCCTGTCTCGGTTTTTAAGTGTCTGAACTTGAGAACCACTATTTTTGTTGCAAGTTTGGTTTTTTGCAGTTACCCAAGTATCTATAAAAAGCTGAAGTTATAGAAAAGTGTATTATGCATTTGGTCTTTCATTACTCACTCCACAGTCTGTGGGGAAAAAAAGGCTAGGAAAGTATTTAAGAATATGAGTCACATTTACAGGTCTTTAAACATTGTTATGTTTTCTGTGGCTGATGTTTGTTATAGAGGCTTTTTATGTTGGTTTAAAAAGATATTATTATTGTCACAGTGTCAGAATATCCTCATATAACTCAAATATGGTTTGTATCAGCTCGTAGTTTTAACAGCCTGAGCAATGTTGCTTGTGTAGAGTTTGAAGTACAGCATTGTTCAAATACTGTTGGTCAGCAAAATAAGTGGGAGATAAAATAAGCAAAGCCAGTAATTGCTGGAATGCTCTTTGAGGCTCTTGGATGTTTGAAATATCTGCTGAGTGTGAACTTTATGTGCACTATTTGCATGGATTCAGCTGGTGGTTAGAAATAGGCCATGAGAAAATGACTGAAAGCTGTGAAATTACTGTGGCTTGCTGATGTAATACTGGGGATAAATGGCCTTTTCTTTTACATCCAAGTCAGGGAGCTCATAAAGGGTACGGCTGCATGATGGAAAATAAGCAAGTTGAAACAGTTTGCCTGCTATCTCTCCCCAGTTACAAAATGGGGAATTAAATATATATTTTACTTAAACTGGAAAAGTGAAAAAATATCCATTTGGTACGTACACAATCCCAGCAATAGCACCTAACCAGGTTTTACATTAAAATTTCTGAAAGTTGAGGAAAATCTCTCATACAGATATAGTGATGTTAAAAATGTAAATCAGTCATTGGTATTATTCTTTAAAATGTTGAGCTTGTGCAGTAATTACATTAAAATAAAATGTTTTTCATTGTGGACTGTGGTAAATCACTAATTATTTGCCAAACCACCACATTAAAAATTCTGCTTTATTCTTGTGCCATCAATAAGGCTGGAATAGAAAGCTGATCATAAATTTTTTCGCATCTTTCCATTAAGCTATCTTTTGATTTTCTTTAAAACACCCCTAAAGAATTTGCACTTTGTGCAAAGCATTTCTTCTCTCTGGGTATCACCCATTTTTGATAACAGAAATCCACATGCTCCTCATCATGATATGATATGAAATGTGTCAGAGGATAAATCCTCATGTTCTGATGGCACCTTGGTCTTCCTGCAAAAATACACATATAGGTGTATAAATTGAGAAACTACTCAAAACTACAAGAATGAAGTGAAATAACAGCATGGGAAAGCTGTCTGTTCTGCTTGCTGTCTTAAGACCTGGAGAGTGACACTGGATGCAAAATAGCTCTGGCCTCGTGCTGCCCAGATTATCTCATGCAGACAAGCTCCTTTGATGGTTAGAGGAAAAAGCTTAGGAAATATCAAGTTGTCTCTTTGTTCTCACAAGAAATGGACGGCTCAAGGTGAGGCGTGAAACATTGGCATATGTAGCAGAGTTTGGCGAAAAGTTTAGGGTGGGTGTGGTATGGTTTTGAGCAACTCATTTGGGCAGGTGGGTGGGACAGGAGATTTCTCTGCACGGCCAATAACTTTAGGGAGGGCTCTTTGGTGGAAGAGGCTGTGCCCTGATTGCAAAGGCACCAAATGTCCCTGCCCTGTTCAAAACAGGGAGGGAGAGTGTGATGCTATTCCCCTGCTTCCTGGCTTCTTGGGTTGAGAGAGAGATGAAAGAGTCCTTAATTCATTGCAAAAAGGTGCTTATTGCAAGGCAGCGCAAACAGCCTCACAAGGGTGAAAAATAACAGTTTGTAAAAGCATAAAGCAGAAGCAGCACAAACAGCAGCCTAAGCATCTAAAAGTAGCATTCTTCATGAGCGCTCTTCCTCTTCGTTCTTCATTCTTCTGTGCATCTTTTGGTATTGTTTGCTGCATCCTTAATTCCTCTAAGGATTCTAAGGCCTTATATATCCTTATTGTCCATTCAACTACAAACACGGTTCTATAGTGATAGTTTTTGCACCTAACCTCTCTTAGAATGAATATGCGTATTTTTTACATAAAACTTACGCATGTGATTATGTGTTCTATCCTTCAGTTTATCATGTTCCAGTGTCTATCTCACTACATTATACTATGTCTGTGTTTTGACTACGGGGTAGTCAAATTATGGATAACTATATCATTCTATGGATAACTGTATCATTAAACTTTGAACTGGAGTAAAGGACCCTTGGTCACTGACAAACTTGGGTACTATATGCTTTAAGGCACTTTAAAGCATTTTAAAATTTTAAGGCTAAATCTCTGTCTCTTGTTGGCATGGCTTCATGTATCTCAGTTTCTCCGAAGGCTTTAAATCAATCCTTGCATTCCTCTGTGTCTCCGAGCCTGTGTGCCAGGGTCACAGAGGCATTTCCATCCCATCTTCTACAGGAGAGAAGCTTTGGAGAACAGGGAACAATCCCTTCTGCGTGTGACTAAAGCCTTACAGGCACTCAGGTTCCTCTCTGTGCTGACACATTTTTGTTCTGCAGGGACTGTTCTCTTTGGAAAAGCTTTAGTGCCTCTTTGCTGTGTTTCAGGGTGAGCTGCTGTGTGTGACCTGTGGGACAGCCAGACCCCTGTGCTAGGAAGGGAGGATGGGCAAAGCTGGAGTTGCCATCCCTGGGGCTGAGTGACAGCACCTCTCTGGGCTTTGGCACTGGGTGCCACTGTGTATTTAAGGAACAATTGCTAGATCTTAGGTCAAGAAACCATCTCCTGACATTGCAGTCTCTTCAGCTGTGGAGGAAGAAAGATTTCGTTTTGGTTTTTTCCACATTTAGGGCTCAATTCCTGGTTAGCTTTAGTTGATTCTGAAAACTTCAGGCCTGCTGCAGTTCAGAACTCTCTAAATTTATTTAGGACTAAGGAAGCTATGAAGGCTCTGTGTGTTGCTCTGCTAGGCCATCTCCCTCGTCTATCCATTCTGCTTGCTACATTTTTCTAGCTTTTTCCGCCTGCTGTTGGTGTTCATTTTTTATTTCTAATCTGTTTTCTGCTCTCCCATGATTAGGTTCCTGCATCTGACTTTATACAATTCTCTACACTGTCCTTTTCAATTTCATTGTTCCACCTCTCATATCTTAAATTTGCATTCCTTTTATTTACTTCATTATTCATTTTTCATTCATTTATTCAGTTTGCAGCTGTTTTTACTGCTGCTTTCTACCTTTCTCATTGCAAAGAAAAAGGTTAAATATTGTCTCACTCCATCATTCTGACTCCCTCATCTCCTACAGTCTTTGCCTTACCAGACTGTCTGCTTATGTGAGCAGTTCATTTTCTCACCCTTTTCCTTTAAGTCTATATATCTGCAGAGGGTTATTTGACACTTAAGTGAATTTATTTTTATTTCCAGGACTGTGGGACTTCTGTGACTCCTTATTTCTGTTCAATTCTCTTTTCAATTCCATCATACTTCTGTAACATCTTTTTCTTTGAACTTTTTTTCTTTTTTTTTTTTTTTTTTTTTTTGAAAAGGAAGAAAAAAAAAATGGGAANGACAAGGCAAGAAACAATAATGGGAATCCTTTTGCTTAGCTCTACAGCTCTTACAATATGAGAAATCTGAGCAAAAAACTCAGGGAATATAGAAGTGATTATAGGAAAATTTACTTCTTCACTGCCTTCAGTAAGGAATAAACTTGCTGGTAAACCTGAGGGTGACCCCTGAAGTCTTCCTCTGCAGGTGTCCTTCCCAAAAATATTTGACAGAGAAGCTTAAAATTAAAGGTTACTTAAATTTCCTGAAGTGAGATCTTTGGTGAGGAAAAACTATACTAAGCCTATTTGTTTTGAGGGGCTGCTTTATTCTTGACTTCTGTCACTGGCTTCTTCTTACAAATCTGAAGAAGTGTATTGCTGTAGTGACAAGGGACAGCATACAAAAGCCTCAAGAGTGGGGACTTCAAAACTTTGTTAAAAGTCAGGAATTACGCTTTGAGGCTCTCTAGATGGTTGTTTGATTTGTTTGGTTTTGTTTTTTCCCCCGGAAAGGACGCACCAACCACTGGTCTGCAATCATTGGTAGCTCTCACTCCAAGAACTATATCCTGTGGGAGTATGGAGGATATGCCAGTGAAGGTGTCAAACAAGTGGCAGAGCTGGGGTCCCCAGTGAAGATGGAAGAAGAAATTCGACAGCAGGTAGGTGCACTTTAGTGCATACTTTAATTAAAAGGATCCTCCCTTGGCCTGCAAATGATTTGTCATTGACATTGTCTGTGAACGTCATTTTGCTGAATAATTCTCAGTGAAGTGGAGAAGGAGTTCTGCCTGTCTTTCTAGACTCGTTCTTACCCTGGCAAGAGTTTTTTGTCTAGGAAAAAACAAGCTGCAGCATTCTGGACCTAGAAAATCTGTGTGCCCTGTAAAGCATAACTCAGAGGTAGCAAAGTAAAACTCATTTCTCAGGATTAACTGTGAAAACGCTTTTTTAAAAGAAAACTTTGAAGGCAGCAAGCAATACCCCTGCCTTAAAATAGTGAATGATTATTTATCATTTAGAATGATAAATAGATTTCTGCAGAATGTTACTTTCTCCTTCTTGATGAATCACCTCATTTTGTGTTATACAAATATATAAACTGCTGTGTTTCCCTTTTCAGCATTATTTACGTAGCACACGCATGCCTTCCTTAATAATCTCTTTTACAAAGAAAATAATCTATTCCTTAATGTTGAACACATGCACAAAACCCTCTGTACATACAGTGACTTTTTCTACATTTGTGTGGATCTTTCCTATATTTAACAGTTCTGAAGATTGAAGTCAGCAAAAGTAAAAGCAGAGTTTAAGACAATATTGTTGATTAATCATTCTCCCTTTTGGTACCTGCTGCATGTTAAATAAGTATTTCAAGACCTCCAGGGTAGGTTGTATACAGGGTTACACCGAGAGATACAAAAAAAATTCAATTATATTTATATAAACAGTATAAAACGACCTCAAAGACTGTTTTGCTCATGAGAAAACTTGTATAGCAAAAGGCTTTGTGTGCTAAATTTCATTTGCTTTTTTGTGATGCTTAAGTGTATATAATCATGGTACAAGAACAGCTGGTGTATTTGACAAGAGACTCCCAAAGCCAAGAAAAAGAAAATAAAACCTTCTTATAACTTAATATATAAAAAGGATAGAAAAGGAATAGGAAGGGGAGAAAACAATTTCAATGTAGGCTGAAATGTGATCATGGACACATTATGTCTTTAACCCGTAATAAAACTTGGTGTACATGGAAATAGAAAGTAGGCCTTGGTCCTATGCAGAAAAATGACTGGATTTTATCCCAGCAATATGATATAAACCCAGAGGGATTAAAATTATAGCAGAATACTGTATATACCACACGTAACTTATCATTTTTGCTGCTTACTGGGGAAATCAATATTTTCTTGTAGTAGGCCCACATGGAATGAAGAAAATGAGCAATTTTTATTGGAGAAGATAAATTCTGTTACAGTCTTGATGGATACTTTATAAATAGGGGTTTGGCACATCTGAATTGGGACTATGCAAAGATTAGGTCTTCTCCTGAAGCAGCGGGAGCATGGGGAGGGTATGGGATGAGGAGCAAGCAGAGGTGCCCTTGTGAAAGGTCACGCTGAGTACAGGGAGAAGGGCAGAGAATTTGAAGGGAACATGGAAAAAAATGAAAATCATGCCTCTGCTTTCCAAATCTGTCTTTTTTGTCATTGTGTTCCATTTGCAAAAAGGGGGTGTATTTATACACTGGACTTAAACCAGAAGAGATTGTGGCTTTTAGAGTACATCAAATAGATAACTGGTACAATTTCAGGGGCTGTTGAGAATGAACATGAAATTAGTGAGCATCACAGTTAATTCCAACATTGGGATGTCTGATTGGGTCAATTCCCCTGATTCTCCCGAGTCAGTTTATCCAAGCAATCACCTGCTTTTCTAACTGGGTGTTACCTAGAACAGTGGAGCAGTCATCAACTGCCATATCATTTTTATTGAGTTTATTTGACTTTTTTTCTTTTTAACACGTGCTTAAACTGCACTAATATTTTTGAGAGATTTTTGAGGTAAAATTCTGCAACCAAGTCAGCAGAGTAATGCCAGGAGCTAATTTGCCGACATTTAAGTCAGGCTGTTTCTTTTATTTTTATTTAATTGCACTCTGTCCCTTGTAATATCCCTACCTGCCTTGAAATTTGATAATGCTGTTTCCTTCCCCACGTGTAGCAATCTACCTCAGGATGTATTTGCTCCTTTTCCATTTCTCGTTCTACTTTGCCCTCTCTGCTGTCCTCCCTGCCTTGTGTTGTGGGAGGATGCAATTCATTAAAATCACTCTCCAAGCAGCTTTGATGTTTTTGAAAACACAAGAAAGGCAATTTCTGTTTAATTCTGGTGCCTGGACTCAGAGCTCACTCACTGCAGTTGATTTGGTTCTTCCAGACTGGATTTGGGAATCTGCTGTGTGTCTGCTGTGTTTTGTAGGCAGTTTCTTAGGTGAACACATAGACACATATTTATGTAACCAGCATCTGTCACAGACATTACCCAGGGTTTTATTAAAGGAAAAAAAAATCGAATTATTTTTATGTTTTATTACCAAAAATTTATGGTGTGTAAAACAAGCAAACAAAAAAATGTCATTCTTTCAAGGAGCTTTGTTATGAACTGTCCTAACAGTTACAAATCATTAAATAAAAGATCCTCAAGCGTGAATATTTTGCTCCCTGTATGGCAAAATGCTGCATCATCATCAGTTTTTCTTCCTGACCTGGCACCTTGGGCTGCTCTGGTTGGTGTTGTCACTCGGAAGAGCCCGCGTGGAGTTTTTTGCATGGATGATCCTGGGCACTGTAAAGTTGCTCTGTAGTTTGTTTATCTGGGAGAACTTAAAGGAACTAATCAGCCTTTTTGTTCAACTGTTCCTGGCAGCCTGGAAGGAAAGCCAGGGCACGTAAGAGTTTTACTCAAACAATCTGTCAAGTGGTTGATGGGTACAATGGGATAATTCAGGCGTTAGGCTTCAGGGGTCATAAATGAACAAACAGAGGATGGAAGAGGAATTATGAGAGGGGAAGAATGTGTACTGACCTCACATATCTCTGAGATATATTCGCACTTTCACTTTGTTTGGAGAAATTCTGACTTCTTCAGAACCCATTGTTTGATAAACTGGCTTGTGGGAGATGAATGCAGAATTTGAAAGGGAAATTCTGCATTCAGATTGGGATTGCTCTGTTTAAATAAATGAACAAGCAAACAAGATGGTTAAAACATGAGTCAGAACGAGTAAAGTGTAATTCTAAATCTCTTATCCTAGGCTGATGAAACCAGACTAAAATAGAAACATTGTTTTAAATCTCTCTCACCTTAAGAGAAATAATTTGGCTTTGCCCAGTTATTTCTGAATTAATATTCAGTCATTTTGCCACCAATTCTTTTTTAAACCAAGATAAATAATATTCTGTAGCTTGCATCTTTCTCCAGAAAATGCAGTGTGTACTCTCTGCGTGTTCCCTATGGACCCATAGGTGACATTCTTATGGGTTTGGTTTGATGGCTTCTGAAATGTCAGTCAGTAGGATGACTTTGTAGATTGTCTTCAGCATCCTCAGATGAAAGCTGACTGTGCCTCCAGACCTTTCAAAACAGCAAGTTCTGTTTTCCAGGATGGTGCTTGCAAAGTTTTAGACACAGGATAATTTAAATTGTGTGTGTGAATTGAAGGTGAAACCTGAAATAGCAAAAAAAAGTTTAGAAAAAATATATAATTGTTATGACACCATCCAAACATTTATCTTTACAAAATAGTCCCAATTTGGGTTTTCTTAATTAAAAAAAGAGAGGAAAAATTAATGTAAATTCATCATTGTGTTCATCCTGATTGATTGATTTTTTTAAAAAGTAATTTCAGTTTTTCAGTTGAATAGTTATCATTTTATTACCTGTTTTGTAAGGTGGTCCTGCGTTCTTCAACAGAAGAATAGGGTCATTAGATTTCCCTGGCTGAAGCTGGTAAATCACCTGAATTACAAAAAGGAATCTGCAGGATATTGATCACTTTTTATTACAGCACTGGGCAAATTATTGTGTTTACTGAAACAAGTTCAAAAGTTTGCTTTTTGAATCAGCTGTTATTGTGTGCTTAGGGAGGTTAAAATCAGCCAGCCTGTGGCGTTCAACTCAGTTGACTTGTGCTTGACAGAACAGCTGAAAATTCTCCCTGAACACTTCACCTCAGACACCAGGACACCCCTGACAATGCCTGGGAATGAGGCTGGGAATTGCACTGGGAAACTGGTTTTTGTTGAAATAGTTCAGACTGTGTTTGTTTAAAGGAATAAAAAAATTAGTGACAACATGGTGGCTTGGCCTTCATTGAAGGAAGAGATTGAAACATATGCAGGGTTAGATTATTTTGCCATGAACTAGTATTGATATTCCTGCTGCTGTTGTTACTCATGGAAACCAGAAGGAATTGGCCACCTGGGATGTTTTACCTTTACCTGAACAACCCTTCAGTGAATGGCACCACCATCCCCACAGAGCCCTTTTCTCCTCAGTCCCCAGGGAGGACATTTTTGTTGCCATCCAGATTTCAGAGGCACCAGCCTCTCCCTGTTGAAAGGACAAGAAAATTATTGTGGCCACAGAGTCTGATATGAAAAGCGTGGCTGCTGCTCTTCCAAACACTCCCAAAGCCCTTTAGGATTCTGTGCAAAGCCCACAGAGATTTTCAGCCGTTTTGGACTTGGTGTAGCAGCGAAGTAGCAGAACTCTGTCCCAGCATGCTTCCCGCTTTAGTTACAGCCTGACAGCATGGTTTTAATGGGGCATTTATTCTAATTCTGGACAGATCAAGCTGCTCGGTCGTAAATTGGTTTCCAGACTTCTGTTTGCTCAGTTAGATCCTCTGCACTCTGTGCACACACCTCTGCTGTGAATTATGGCACTTTTTAGTGCCTTTTGAAAAGGCTAGGTGGCAGATTTATCATGCTTTCCTTTTGGAAGATATACTTATATAATGATTCAAAATCTCTGGCATTTTGGTAATTAGGGATTTTGAAATCCCTGTATACTGTGCTAAATTTCATGAAGTATTTCTGCCAGAAAGAAATTGTTGTCTATTTATGTCATAAAGAGAAGCTTTATGTCCCAATAAATAACTCATACAACAGGGCACAGAACACCTCTTCTAGGGGGGTTTCCATCTTTGAATAAACTTCTGTTGGAAACTGTAATTAGAATGATACAGTTTGTGTTGTTTTCTTTAAAAACAAACAAAAAATGTTCATCCCAATTCCATTCTTTTTTAGTATCTGATGATAATAGAGATGTGCTTCTCTAATAAAAAATGAACTGATGCTACATTCTGTGCCACAAAACACCTTTTGTTAGTCTAAAAGCCGTTGAAGTTAATGACTCTTTCACAAAATTAAGCTGACAAACTATTATTAAATGGTGTATTATTTTCTGGGCCAAAACATGGAAGACTCAACACACTTTTACTAGTTCAGCCAATGAAAGCTGAATGGAAAATTTTGTGCTTGTTTGAGTCCTCTGAAAATATCACTGTGCTACGGATAAACTCTCAGTGATTCGAGCTCAGTCCTCGTGCCACAGTTGCTCCATGCGTGGTTCTTCTGTCTGTAGGGTTGGGAGAGCTGGCAGATGTTGAACACATGTTGTGCAAAATGTCCTTTCTATTATTGTGGTCATCTTCCTGGTTTGGAACACCAGCCAAAATAGAATTTCGAACTTTTATAATTATATATTATAAATATATACATATACATAT
>WEKY01014451.1:9051-21763 GCA_013390045.1 Picathartes gymnocephalus
CCGGGCGGGCCGGCCGGCCGGGGTGCCGCCCTTCGGCACCTGCGAGGAAGGCAGGGCCCGCCGGCGGCGCAGGGCTGCGGAGCGGGGCCGCTCCTCCCGCCAGGCCGCAGTGCCAGAGGACAGTGCTTTGGGAGACTAGAGAGGCCCGCGGGGTGGGAAATCAGCAGTTCGGGTCGTGCTGTGCAGCCTGGCAATGCCGCTGCACAGGTGACTGAGGCGCCCTTTGACGCGGCATCTCAGCAGGACTGTAGTTGTGCACGCAGCTGTACGTAACTCCGAGGTCAATCTGAATCATGTTGTGATTTCTGTGGCCAGACCGCGTGAACTGCCTTTGAAGGGAGAAGGGAGGACAGTTTATGTTCAGGGAGTACCTGTTCGTGGCTTTTTTGAATGGTGCCTGGGCTGCAGTCTGCAAACATTTGAGATAGTTCCCAGTGAAGGGAGGGGTGTTAACTGAATTGCTTGATCAGTTTCGTATCAGGTATGGATTAACCGTGGAGAATTTTAAGTTATGTATCACGTCGTTTCAGTTTCTTCATAAGATAGTTGATGGCATCTGTGGCCGTGCATACCCTCGATACCAGGATTATGGCAATGTTTGGAGCTTGTCGGAGTGGATGGAGGTTTTAGAAGAAACAATGATGTATTTCAAAACTGCAGTAGGGAAAAATATATCTGATGAGGAGGTAAGAGCTCATCACTGGTTAGCCTCGGCTTCGAGATATCATGACTGGGAGTGATTAGTCTTGGAAGTTTATTTAATCTTAAAATATTTTTATAGTGTAGCATTTGAACGGTAGTGGATTAAGCTGGAATAGGTAGAAGGTTAGCAGCATTTAGAGATACACTGCCAAGACTTCTACAACAAAAAGTGACATAGGTGCTGATTTTTGAGTATTTTTAAAATATCACAGGATACCTGCTAAAATACTGGTTTAATCAGTCAGATTGGTATTTTGATTACCACCAGATTAAATCCGTTTATATAATACTGCTTATTAGCAATAAAACCAATTCACTGTCTTGTTTGGTTTTCTTTATTAATTACTACTGCATTGAAGTGGTGTAAAATGCTGACTTTATGTAAATAAACTTTGTAAAAAAATCTAACTGTGAATGGACGACCATGTGGTACAGGGACTGTAATTCAGGACATTCCTATAGGTATGAACTTTGCAAAATCTTGTTTTATTATTAGAAATGTTAATTCTCATCTCTTGCATATTGCTTGTATTTAGCCTCTGCCCTGATGCTGAGAAACTTGCAGACCTAAATCTGAGTTTTTTGGGGATGTGATGTTCTTTTGATTTTGGGGTGCCATATAAGAAGGCTGATAAAGCCTCTCTTTATTCTCTGCTGTCTTTTAATTTAAATGACGATTTTTTTTTTTTTCTCTGTGTGTTGCTGTGGTAAACACTGACTCTTACCTTTCAAAGACAGAGAGGAGCCACAAAGGGCATTGTAACGGCTATTAGCTAGATATATACAGAGCACAGTTATTACAGGTGGCACATGTTACTTCTGTTCATAGTTCAAGTAATCACAGTTTTTATTTTTGTAGGCTGCTCAGCAGATAATTGAGTTAAATTCAGACTATCAAGAAGCAATCACAAAATGTCTGAAAGGTAGAAAGGAAGAAATCAGGAATGCCCTAGTAGAAAGAGTAAATGCAATCTCTTCTGCCCAGCTGCAGGATTTTGACTGGCAGTTAAAGGTGAGTGTTGTCTTAATGTAAAACATTTCTTTCAAACAACAACAGAGAAGTAACTACTGATACAATCCCATTAGGCTTGCTCTTTCTAGAATGGTTCAATTTTTATAGGTATTGGAAAAGCACATTAATGATAACACATCAAAGACTTGGCAGAAATTTGTATAAACTACAAAAGTAATTTTTAAAAATTTGTTTCATTTTGTTTTCCCCCTTGTTTCTTTTCAAGCTTCTCAGGGAGATTTAGTGCTATTCAGGAACACCTGAAAATTTTATATGCTTGTTACGAGTTTGAAGCCTGAATAAACAGTATTTTTTCTCAAAGGAAGAAGAAGTACATACTTAATTTTAAGATTAGTTGACTGATTGAGGATATGTTTTCTTTACTTTTTTCAAATGTTTATATTTTTTCAATAAACATTTAATAAATAGTTTGAAATAATTTATCATTAGACCTCCTATTTTGGTAATAATCCCGTTATAATGGTGTTGCCTAAAGTAGGATGGTGGTTTGAGGTTAGGAAGACATCTTGTTTAAATTAAGCTCTATCAAAGACTTAACATTATTTATACTGCTTATATTTTTGGTTAGACTGTGAGAGCTGTTAAACACATTTGTAGAGCTGTTAAGTAGTTTTCCATGTTAACAAGAGTGCTAAATAATTTCTTCCACAAACAGCTTTAGAAATCAAAGAGCAATGCCCAAAACAGACAAGTTTTTGCAAAAGCAGATACGGCATCATAATGTGCTTTAGATGAACTGTTAATGGGCTTGATCTCTTGCTAACTGGGTTTACTGCTGACAAAAATATGGACTTAATTGAACTCTTGTTTTCTGTTTGTGGCTTTTAAATTTTTCTTCTAGAGAATTTTTTGAGTTTCTTTCTATTTTGTGTTAAAAATTTCTGGTACGTGTCTGAACTATTATTTTTCTTGAAACAACTTTTTTTCCCCCTTGAGCTGGTTATGATTTTTTTTTTCACTTGCCATGATTGAACCCTTCTGCATTCTGTTCTCTAAATAAATAAGATAGGTCTGTACAATAGTAACCTATAGTATTGTCAACTGATGTTTGATTTTAATACATTTTAAAAGCCTTATTTATGCTAGAGTGAGTGTTGTAGTCAATAAAAAAAAAAGCACAGTTGACATGTAACCTGCATCAGTGTTTGTCAAGTAGGATATCTGACAATGTGTTTGATCTGCAGAGTATTGAAAAATGCATAAAGGTCTCCTCTTTCTCCCAGCAACTCCATTCTGTAAGACCCTTCTTGATGATTAGAAGACCTATTTGAATATGGTGATTTCAGAATTTGTATGATTCATTAAAGAGCCACGATCAAATGTATTCTTCGTTCTTACATAGAATACCAAAATGTGGCAGCCCAGTAATTTTAACAAATTTGTTTTTCACAAGTTTATTGCTATGAAGAGGGGGTCTTTAGTCAATATTTTGTTGGTATTAACAAGCAAATAAAAATGCCAGTAATGGAGGAAAAAACCCTGAAAACAGCAGAGATGACTTGTGTGAAGTTAATTTTGTCATGCTGATGTTTGTTCTGGTATTACAAGTTCAATACAAAGTACAGATGTGATATTTTGAAAGACTAAAATTTTAATGGCTCCACCTTACACTTTATTCTTGTTTTGTCAATCTGCATAGCTTGCTCTCTCCAGTGATAAGATCTCCATGCTGCAAATGCCACTCCTCAATCTCGATTTGGATGTGAGAGAAAATGGTGAAATTAAGCCGATTTCTATAGAGATGAATAAGGAAGAGTTGCAGAACCTAATAAATGCGCTGGAAGCTGCTAATAAGGTAACTTTTAGTGATTCATTTTTTTGTTCCTGACTTTTTATGTACTGATTTATTTTAAGCAAAATTTGTAGAATCATAGAATAGTTTAGGTTGAAAAGGATCTGTAAAGGTTGTCTAGTCTAAGCTCCCTGCAATGAGCAGGGACACTGTTGATTAGATGAAGTTGTTCAGAGCCCTGTCCAACCTGACCTTGAATGTTTCCAGGGGTGGGTCATCTGTGTCCAGTGTTTCACCACACTCATTGTGAAAAATTTCTTCCTAATATCTGGACTAAATCTACTTAATTTAATAGGATTACCCCTATCCTATGCTGAAAGATTGGCAAGAACTCCCATGTTTCCCTCAGCTTCACAAAATGTCAGTCTGGGAGAGTTATTTGGTTCATATTAAGTTCTTTAATTCCCATGGCATAGTATATCAGGAAGAAAGTTACAAAGATTACAGTATAGTAACCCAAGAAGAGAATTTCAAGTGAAACTATAAGGTTTCGGAGACAACTGAAGGGTCTCAGATTTCTTAACAGAAAAGGCCAAGGATAATGAGGATTTGAAGAAAATGGTGTTTGCATGAAATGACAGCCCTTAAGAGCTTTCACAGCTGGCTTCCTTATGGATTTTTTTCCCTGCAAAACTAAATAAAAGTAGTGTGTGACCAAGGATTCTTCTGGGACAGACTTCAGTGTTCACATGCCCTTTGTTTTGGTTGAGGGTCTGTATGGAAGCTGTGGGATGTGATCATCTCCTTACTTAGTTCTGTGGGCACACAAGGAGGAATTCAGTTCAGAACTGGTTCCTTGGCTTGGCTTTGTGCAGAAGGAGTCTCACTGGATCTGGACTTGCTATTTTACTTTTTGATTACAGGCAGCTGAAGAATGGTTTGAGTGCAGTAAAGAATAAAGAAAGTTACTGAAAGTGATGGTTGTGTGAGATCGTAAAAGAGAGCTGAGAGAGGAATGGTGTGCTTTCCAGAGGAAAGAAATCCTTATTCAGTTGCATATTATACTGACACAGGAAGCAAAAGGCATCTTTTCACAGGCTGCTTAAGTTTTGGTCTTAACCAACATTAATCTCATTTCTTTACTTCTTTTTGAAGGTTGTCTTACAACTGAAATGATGGAATTCAGATCAACAGTATCTGCTGGTGATGACTTCCCAGATGATTTGGGGAAAATATGTTTACTCCAAAGCGAAAAGTTTTTGGTGTAAAATCCTGAAGTGAGAAGACTGTTATGACTTATGACCAAATGAACTTCTAATCCTTCAATAAAAATAAAATCTTGTATCTATTTGACCAAAAATAAGAAAATCTAATGTACAGTTGCTTTTAGTACTGAAGATTTATAGATGTTTGGAAGAGAATCACAACATGTGCCGTATTTGTTTTGTTAAACTTGGGCAGTGACTGCACAGGTGCCTAGTAAAGCTAAGGCATCTTACTAGCATTGTATGTTACCTTATCTAAAGTGCCACGCTAATAAAAAATATGAGAGAGTATTTGTAGCATTAATGTATGTATACTTGTAAATACAGTAAATAAACACCTGACTTTATATGTGAATAATTGTAGTAAGTTATTTTTTGATTTATGAATTGCTAAACTCAATCTTTAGATGCTGGGGAAAACCACCTTTACAAGCAAAACCAGTGTAGAATGACAGAATAGTTGAGGTTGGATGTGAGCTCTGGAGGTTATCTTGTCCAGCTTTGCTGCTCATACAGGGTAACCTAGAGCTGGCTGCACGGGGCTGTCTCCAGATGTCCTGAATATTTCCTAATGATTGAGGCACCACAACCTTGCTAGGCACCGTGTTCAGTGCTCAGAAGTTTTGGAAGAAGTACTGGAGCTTTTTTCAGAGTAAAGTTGGAGTTTTAACTTAGTTTTTGTATCTTAGTTGATAACTTTTCAATTAAAAATACTAATGTTTTCAGAAGGGGGTACGGTGCTGGAGAGGAGCTGACTTATGTAGACTGTGAGAAAGTTATTCCTAGCTTGCTTAATACAGGAGATAATTTGTATATTCTACTCCAAACGTTTCTGAAACCAGATGGAGTTGTGACTGAGGTATGTAACAAAAGTTAAAAGCCCTAACATTAGAGAAGGATACACCAGAAATTTTATGGTTTCTACTATTAGACCATTTTTCCGTACATAAAGAGCAAATTATAGTGCTTACATAAATACTAGCGTGTAATTCTTGCTGTGTGTGTATGTCTTAGGTAAGTTTTGTATAAATAAAAAGGCAAATTATTGATGACTTGACTTCATAGTTTCAAAATCAGGGTCTTGAGTTTCTTCCACTGTATTTTTTTGTGCCGTAGGTTTTCATATATGCAAAGTTTAATAGACTAATATAAAATAATGGAATCCAGAGTACTGGTCACAGAAGAGGAGGACAAGAAGCTCTTGTAGAAAGGCTTCTATAAAAAGGATTTTGATGGGTTTAATGGATAGGAAACCTTAATATGTATTACAGCTAGCACAGAAGTTTTGTAGGTCAGAAAATGTTTTTAAAAATATGTGTCCTTGTAAAAGGTATTGTTTCTCTTTTATTTCGTACTGGTACCTTTAATCAGATATATATGTTCAGTGTTAGCAATTGGAGAAAGAAAGTGTGGAGAAATGGATAGACTTGTAAAGATGAAAGACTGGAAGATGTATCTTACAGTGAAAGGACTGCAACCTCTAACAGATATGGCTTGATCATAGTCTTGAACTTCTGTAACAAATTTCATAGTGGATCAAATAACAGATAAAGGCCTTGTATAAATGGCACAAAATTCAAGCTAAAAATCAGGTTGGAATTGATAATTGTTTAGTTTTATTAAAAATATGGAAAGAGTTATTGCAGGTTGTCCAGTAGCATGTTTAGGAGGATAGTATTTTTTAATTGTGAAGATAAGGAATAAATTTACCAAGTCTGTTTATTTTATTTATAGGTATATTTGTGTTGACTATGTTTTTCCTTTACTCTAGATCTAGTTGCTTTATAGGAGAATATGGCCTTATGTGTTTAAATGCTCCATGTATTGTCTGATGCATGTCTGAAGGTATAACTCTTGCCTGTATGATGGTATTCCTAAAAGGCTTTTCTAGAGAAAAGAGGCGCTTTTTTTTTTTTTTTTTTTTTTTCTTTTTTTTTTTTTTTTTTTTTTTTTTTTGGAACNCAAAAGGACTCGAAACGACTTTTTTTAGTAGTAGCAGATATAATAACAGCAATTTATTTCATAAAAGTGTACACTACAAGGTTTGGGATGTCATTTGGATAGAAGAAACTTGTGTGCTGATGTATTCATACAATTTATAGATGTACTGCGAAAACTAAAAAAACATACCTAGAAAGCCTGTACTTCAATGAAAGGTGGATATTTAATTTTTAGTGTGTTGCTGAAGTGAACTTTTGTGTTGCTACTTCTTCGTTTTCAACTGTTCAAAAATACAAAATAGCAGTATTCTCTCAACAATAAAAGGCCACAAATAATAACTTCCATTTTTATGCACGACCAGTGAAATGTCTATTGCAGAATCTGCTACATCTCACTGAAAGAAAGCAATTTTTTAAAATGTAAATGCTGTTTTCAGTATTTCTGACTTTTTCTCAATAGTAGACTTAAAGTGTTTATGTAGCTCCATTTTAAATTCTCTAGCAACTTATGTAATAATGGATTTCTAATTAATATTATGTGGTGGGTGTTCAGCCTTTAGTATCATCTTATATTTTTCTGTCCTTTACTGCAGCATTGAACAGAAAAGGCTGCAAAAGCTTTTTTCAATGATTTTTTGCTTTAACAAGAAGATAGGTTTCTGATACTGCTGTTGTTGACAGAAATAAATGTGCAAATAGATCCTATTTTTATAGGTGTTAGACTTTACTGAAAATCTGAGTATTTTTTAATATAATCATCAAAATTATGTTTTTAATAGGGTCATAACAGCACGGTGTGAATGGCTAGAGGGGACAGGAGCATCAGTTGATGAGCAGGTGAGAGCTAGCAGCTAAAACATGGCATTGCTTCTGAAATGTGCATCCTGACCTTACATCTCTACAGAGAAATGCAAGGCACATAATGGCCTCCAGCAGATGGCAGGGAAAAGGACCAAAAAAAATCGGGAAGAGAGCTTTCTCTTTGTACTGTTTGTCAGAAAATATTTTTTGTGTCTTTGCTGAGAGAATTCTGTACTTCTGGACCAAGCAAGGTCTCCTGTTGTGACAGATAAGGCATTTGTGGAGACTGTACCAGACCAGATTAATGTAAAAAGCTAGAGCTTTCACAAGACCCATTCCACTGGTGTCATCTTCAGGTACACTTTGCTAAATGCAGGTAGGTATGAGAAGGTAGCAAATAGGACAAACCTGCGCAGGACAGAAGCATCCAAACCAAGCTTGTGGCCAGGAGCATGTCTGTCAAGTGTGTCCAGCCATGCTCCCACTTGGCTGAGAACAGGAGGATGGGTAAAGGTGTTGGTATTGAATTTCCACACAGAGGTTTTCACAAAGTGGGAAGCTCTGCCATGCATGTCACAGCCCCTGGAGGAGATGTATGCTGGGACCAGAGTTAAATAAAACTGCACCAGTTACAAAAGCTGAGGAGAATTTGTGGTGTGACGAGCCCCACTCACAAAGAAACTTGTGCCTATGGCTAAGAATTAGGCCAAAGGTGTGAGTTTAAAGAGCATTAAATAATTCAATTTTGTCCTTGCATATCTGCTCTATTTGCCTATATCTGTATTTTCCTACATTCTTCCATGTGTGAGCTCATTCTAATTAACTGTCTACAGCATGTGGAATAGCTTTGGCGTTTGCACATCCCACCACACTAACTGGTAAATATTGTTCCCAGGAGATGCTGCCCCTTTGGCCCAATTCAAGAACATGGATTCCTATTCTTTACGTGGCAGAGCAGCTCGCTTCTGGCTCCTGCAGTGGCATGGGCAAAAGAACCACACAACCAACCATCATAAATATGTTCAAGAAATCTCTCCGGTTTTGCAGGTACTAAGGAGAGACCTCTTGACTATGTAATTTACACCAGAAACAAAATTTTGCACAGGAGGCTTTTTGAACCAAAAGCTAATGAAATTACTACCTACAATATGATAGACACACTATAGGAAGTTTTAATTTCACCACGTAAAAAGCACTTACAGGAATTCACATTGCATAAACAGAGCTGCAATTTGAATCAGAAAATGCAGCATATCTTGATACAGGATATAAAAGTGAATTATAAAAAATAATGTTACTTGCCCTCCGCTAGCGTTCATTGCAATTTTCTCTGTTTCACAGAAATCTTTCCTTGATTTCAGAAAAAACATGTTTTTCCTATCAACCATGTCAGCTTTGATCTTGGTATGCTAAAGGGAGCCAGGACTGCATCTGAACAGCAAACTGTCAGTATGGAATTGGCTATTGTTATAAAACTGCTTTTGCAACAAAGCAATTATATATGCCAAGAAGCTGTGTTTTTAAAAGATCTAAATAACCCTGTAGAATATTTCTGAGTTCTGAAGCAAGCCTTTCTGATGGGAAACATGTTGAGACATAATTATGCTTTCTTCTGAAAGGTGATTTTAAGAACCAGTAACACCCTATCCTGAAGTATGCACATTTTGTTATTATTTTGAGTAGTGAATTAATATTTATAATGCAGTATCAGGAGTATAGAGATTTTTACTCTTCTAGTACTAAAGAATGCTTTCATAAGTGTGTCAAGATAGTGCATAATTTTTTTTTACTTCTTTAAATCAACCTCAATTACATTTGGTGATATACACTCTTTCCTCTGTAAATTTTAGTTCATACTTGCTTCAGGACTTCTCCAGAAAGATCAAAGGGCTCCTACCAAGCCTTGAAAAGGAGGCAAATATCATAAAGATTCATTCTTTGGACTTTTGCAGGCCTGTGTGGAGAGTACTACTAAAGAAGGCTCTGGCTATTTTTAAGCATTGGATTACTCAGCTAATTTAGCTAATAGAGTAATGAAAGGCACTGGAAGGTGTGGGGATTTTTCTAACTAGGAACTGCTACAGGTCCACAGAGACTGCTCTGGTGATGGACTATCTGTGGGGAAGGGTTCCTAGCATCATACAGATTAAACAATTTTTTCATGGCTACAGTATTTTTTTTTTTTTTTTTGGGAATGCAGAGGTTTCAGATCTGCCATATTTCTGTTGATACTGTTTTAAATGGGAGCCAGAACAACGCTGGATGATCTAATGAGAACTGCTGTTGACTTCCTTTGTAAAACCCAATCCTGAATTCTTTACTGATGTGAAACTCTCATTCAGCTCTTTCTTGTAATGATGATTTGCCACCTTTGTTTCAGAAATGTTAGGTACAGTACACAACATTCAAAGTTTTCTCTGAAAATCTAAAAAAAATCAGATAATATGTTGTCATCTAGATCAAAACAGTAAATGCCATTTCAGAGATGGGAACAAGGAAACTGGTATGTTCACAGATGTGAATGACATGGCTGATGTTCTCACCAAAATGCATGGTTTGCTAAAGGAAACCATCTTTATTACATTTTTGGCAGTGGGATTGATTTTATACTTTTGTATGAGACTGTACAGGTACAGAGAGCCAGGGATGAGTTAATTTTGAAATTGGTCAGAGATGATCTCTAGCAATATGAAGTGCTTCTGCTGCCATGTCATTATTTTAGTTCCTCATTGGTACTGATATTCAAATGCAGTTGGATTTTGCAAAAAAAAAAAAAAATTGTAGAAGAGTGAGTACCAGGACATTTCTTAGATTGGCACCAGCATGAGACAAGAAGTGATGTTTTTATAATTCTGGGAGGCTCAAGATTACTTACAAAATAACTGAGAAATACACATGTCAAGGAGCAAACAACTTAATTTACCTCCGCACTCCAAGACAGTAAGTAGACCAAAGTCACCTGGTCTTCTTTGAAGAAATGCCAGATTTTTAATTTGTCACTTAATTATTTCACACTGTGTGTATATATTTCAGCATTACTACATGCTGAAATTCATTATTATTGTGTGATCTCCTGCCTTCCTTGGGCTGCAGGGTGGTTGGATGTCCATGGAGATAGAAAGAAACATACAGTCACAGATGTGAGGAGGATACACTTTGTAATACAGAAACCATTTTAAAAGAATTTTTTACATAACAGATATAATCCAGCCTTTTTAACTAATATTCTGAAGGACATGTTAGCAATGCATCTTCAGTACGTGAGAATTCATGAGAATAGGCTCACTGGTAATGGGAAACAGCTGGTGGAACATGGCCCTCAGGCACTGGGTGACTTTCCTTGTGATTTATGTCAAGAAATCCTCCACTTCTAGTAAAAAGGGATGGAACATTTCCTGTAAGGGTGAACTAGGTGAACCAGCAGCTATTCTGAAATAGCAACCTCTGTGCTGTTCAGTGGTAGCATAAAGCAATGTAATGTCAAAAATATTCCTGTTTCATTGAAAAGACTTTTTTTTGTGTCTAATAAGGTTGGGGTTCATCAAGCTTCTTTCTCCCAACAAGGGGTAGATTAACGTGAGCTTTGTCCTCTGCTAAGCTAGCTGCTTTGTTGAAACTTGTAGGAATGTAGTATCTCATAGATCCTTACTGTTCTGTTAACTTTTGGTTGACATTATCAATGGATTCACATATTGCTGGGAGACTCTCAGGTAGGCATACAAATATACACACTCAGGGACAGTAGAAACTCAGCGCCTTGGGAAACTGAGCCAGAAATGACTTCCAGTAGAAACTGCATGAGAGCTGCACAAACTGTATGGGAGTTTAGCTAAAACCTAATTAGCAATAAGACCTTATCTATGCTGATCTTGAAGTCCGGTTCCTAAGGGCAGGGAAACTACTGAAGTACAACAGTAGGGCAATTTAGCATTACAGCATTATTCACCTTTATTGCATAAAGCCAGCCAAATTACTCTAACCTATTGATGGGAAGAGATTATGTTTGCTTGTGCTCCCTAATTTCTAGCTCCAGATGGCAGTGTACCTGGGTAACCCATAAAGAGACCCATTTTGTCATCCTATGCCACTAATAACCACTGGCTTTTCCTTGCTGCCTAGCTATTGCTCACAAGTGAGAAATGTTTTCTTCTGCTTTTTTCTCTAGAAGTAGCTGTACCTACAGTTAGTGGCTCTTGCCTCTGTATGTGTTGGGGTTCTTGGCCCTGCTGCCAAACTTTGCACCAAGAGCTGGCAGCTGTTTCCTGACTCAAGGTTGTGGCTTCCAGTTCTCGATGCGGACAGGCCTTGGTGTGTGCTGCTCAAAATGGGATGCAGGGCTGGGATTTGGATCAGCAGCACGTGTTCAACGTCCCCTGGGGCAGAAGGGTTGACTCTCCTATTTTGGAACGTGCTGCTCTTAAGGAGTTTTGCATTTGCACTGCTCTTGTTTAGTTAATGGCTTTTACTCTGCTCCATACTTTTTTTTGGTGTTTGGAGCTGTACAGTGTAACTGCTTTTAGTCCATGTACCTATCACCTGTGCCAGAAGTATCTGGCTGAACCATAAATTAGAAAAATATATATGCAGATGTTAGGGGGCCTACCAAAAAAAAAAAAAAAAAAAAAAAAAAAAAAAAAAAAAAAAGCTGAAGACCAGTAAAGCTGATCTTTGCCTTTGTAATCAAAAACAAAGGATCTTTTCTTTTTTTTTTTAAACCTAAACTTTTTTTTGATGTCATCTTGGATGTTGGCTCTTCTAAAATGTTCACTGCAGCTGTAAGGAGAGGTTGTAGCAGGCCCTGGTCTGTGAGAAGCTTCAGATCTTGCATAGTGTGACAAACCATAACATGTAGGAGGGTTTAATTTATTATTATGGTCTGATTAAAGAGATTGCAATGTCAGTTGGCAATAAGGTCATCAGCTGACCTTACTGCCAGGCAATCAAGGAACTACTGAAGATGTTTTCCACATCACTTTTTGTTTGTATCCTGACCAATGTTTCTTTCTGTACCAGCTTCCATTGATAATTGCGGATGCCCTGGGAGGGCGGCCCCTAGGCTTTGGCTTCTCCCATGGAAGACTAAGGACCAGATGTCAGTTACCCCAGTCACACTCCCCCTGTTCGCCTTGTATGGCCACGTTCTGTATTCCACAACCCCATTCATTGGCAGTTGGCCCCTTGGGCCAGCTCTCCCCCCAGTTTGCCATTCTGTGTTCCCCCATTGGTTCGCCCCTCTGTC
>WEKY01014468.1:0-19206 GCA_013390045.1 Picathartes gymnocephalus
AGCCTGCTTTGCATTTCTCTAATCCTTATCAGCAGAAAATGAGTAAATAAGTTTAGTGGGTGCACTGGTGTTTGGCCAGAGTGCTCAACCCACTACATTAAATTGGTGTCGTGTGAGGATGGCAAACTAAAATGATTACACCATCATTCAGACAGAAATCATACCAGTATTTTTAACCCTAAGCACAACACAGATTCAAAATTTCATGTTCACAATAGCTGCAAGGTGCTGAATGCAGTAGCCCTGAATGTCTACCCAGGAATGCTTGTGAATAAAGGAAAAAGACAATTTGCATTAATGTTTTTAGTGATGAAAGAGGAAACAATCTCCTGAGTAACTTTAGTTTTATCCTGTCCATCACCAGCTGCAGCTTGGACTCGACCTCATTCTTGACCCAGGGTCTTAGAACACTTTAAAAGGGATATCTGTGTCTGCACCCCATTGGACAGAATCAGAGATACAGAGATTACATGGACCCATCCTATGGCATGTCCTTGAAGCAGCACAACCCTCCTCAGCTTGAAGGGTTCCTCCGCTTCAGGTAGGACAAGACCCTACAAGACTTGCCTATGAATAAAAGAAGTCTACGATGCCTCCACACAACTAATTGTATTTCTGCAGGCTATGAAAATCTTGCTCAACTCATTTTAACAAACTACCAGATAGTTATGCCTGAAGAGGAATTCCCTGTCAGGCAAAAAAAACCCTGTTCATCCAGCTTCAGTAGCAAATGCAAATAGCTAATTAACCTTATCTCCATTACACTGTCCTGACTTTGCAATACATCTGGCACGAAAGCAAGTATTTTTCTGCCTTGTCCAAATCTTCTCTCATACTTACAGAGCCTACACACAACAGGCTCTGAAGCAAATTTGACTAGCAAAGATTTAGCACATACATATGGATATACCCTCTGACCCATACTCTAAATGAACACCTTTCCATGTCATTCCATCACCACTTTATTGGGCAACAGACAAATTGTCAGACACATGAAGAAAACTGTATTAGCTATCTAGTTACAAATAAAGCTGTATTTGTGTAGATAGGAGAGACAAACAAACTAGCCAAATCCAGCTCATGTACACATTATCAATCCAAGGCAAATAAATATACTCTTTCACCCATCCGTTTTTTCCCCTAAAAGACATGTGTCCAAACTATGAGCTTCAGCATTTCATCTTTTCATGGTCTGTTTTCAATACAGCTCTTTTTCTTTGGCCAAAATTGGCAAGGATGAAGGAAAGCAAATTGGACAAAAGGTCAGATTATAGTGAAACTGAAATATTTATCAGAACAGCTATTTCTGCCAAGGAAGATAATCACAAAGGTAATGTCTCCTTTGATCCTTAATTGACCTATGTATTTTTAATTAGGAAGCAGGGGAATTAACCTAGAGCTAATTACAGTCTTCATTTTACAAACCTGTAAGTGCGTAATTTTATTCACATAAGTATTCCTTAGTGAAGTTATGCATGAACAAATACGTTTGTAGCTTCAGGGAATAGTTCTTGAATAACTTAACCTTTTAAAAGCTTTTAAGTGGCTACTTTATAAATATGTCTTATTTACAATCCATTTTGTATTTTAGGCTTTAGATGTGAATTTTTTCTGAACACCAAAGACTATTTCCTTCTGTTCCAGCAAAACAGCAACAGTTATTTTTGTGTTAAGGAAATAAGTGGTAGCTTTAAAGAATGAACATTCTTAATTATGTGCCTTTATTCATCCTGGCCTGTGAAACTGCAATCTTTCACTTAACGGCCTCACAGTGTAGAAGTTTGTAGCAATGCACTTTGACTCCAGCACTGAATTAATTTTAATATGTAACACAGTCAGTTTCAGGGGAAGAAACTTCCTGAGACCTGTGTCATTCAGATTCCTGCACACTACAATTCATTCACTATTGGGAAAGCTTTCTGGAACATGTGAAGGGCGAACCTACTCTCCCTGATGCACTCTGCATGCTCACATTGCTGCTCCAGTCTCCTCATTACATTCAGTAGTCTATGCCCATTTCCTCAAACTCTGCAAGCCCTGTGGACCTGTATCTGCAGTCCTGCAAGCTGCCACAGATGACTCCAAATACCAATTATATAAGGCTCAGAATTGTGACCGTGACTTCCATGCAAATGCCCTCCCTGCTGGCCGCTGCACCTCCAGACAAGGACTTGCTTTACATCCCGACTCCAACAGAAAACAACTCCTTCAGCCTACTTTCCCAAGGCAATGTTTAGACTTGCTTATCTGTGGATAAACACGTCTGCCAGACCCTCTCTAATAAGTTTTGAGTCTATTGGCCAATTATAACCAACCCTGACACAGGCTTGGAGGCCTAAGAGATATTCACTGTGACAAGCAGCAGAAAAGCAGGCAGCTGTGCTGAGCATACAGCCCCCGTGAGCGAGCCTGTGAGAAAAAGGCCAGAGCAGCAACAAACTGCGGACCCCAGCCTTGAGACACAATGCCAGAGGAAAGAGACTCCTTTGGGTTTTGCTGCTTAGCACAATCCTGCAACACAGTCTGTGCATGACAGCAGTTAAAACCCTGTTAAAACTGCCTGTATTACCAGTGACACAGATACACACTCCTCTCTGTGCACACTGTGTAAGCACTCACACCTGGGTGTCCCTGCACACTCTGGCATAGGCTGACCATAAAGAATAATTGATCACATAGGAATTTTTTCTTACAGCTTGATGAGGTGTTGACATTTTAAGCAGAGAAAAGTAAACTCAGTAATGTGATGCATGAAAAAAACTGGTATAACGGAATCAAATGTTGTATTTTAAGGTATTTTACTTACCTCAAAATCATCTCCTTATTACAACAGAGTCCAGCACTTGCAGATGCTGTAATAGATACATCTTTTCTCCTTTAAGGCACTCAAAAGAACAACATTGTTGGTAGATAGCACAATGCAATTCTTATATATCATCGGAATACTACAATTTCAAGACTTTTTCAAAACTTATCCTATAACCCTTGCTACATTTTTGCTACCTCAACCAAACACAAAACAGCAAGAGGAAAGAGCTCACCAGAACCAAGCCCAGTCTGAAATATCCACTAGTGAAAAAAAGTTTGACACAGGTGAACTTTAGACTGAACTGCAGCGTTTTCAAATCAGTTTCCTCTAAATTTTGCCTCTCAGCAGCAAGATTCTCAGTTTGTTTGAGACAATTTAAAAATAGCTCACATCTTCTGAAAAGGAACAAA
This sequence comes from Picathartes gymnocephalus, assembly GCA_013390045.1. Taxonomy (NCBI): domain Eukaryota; kingdom Metazoa; phylum Chordata; class Aves; order Passeriformes; family Picathartidae; genus Picathartes; species Picathartes gymnocephalus. Next base: position 3,220 of record WEKY01014468.1, read on the forward strand.
AACCTGAATGGTAAAAAATCTAAGACATGTTTTATAGTTTGCTTTATGGGGTGCAACCAATAGATCTAACAAATTTGTTTCTGTTCTATATGTGCAGTATTTACAGCACAAAGATCAGCACATTTTGGCACTTATCAGTCAAGTACTAATATAAACCTATAAATCCTCACAAACTTCCTAAGTTAGAGTAATGACAACCAAGATAATCATTTTGGTCTATATACTATCCCATCCTTGCAATTCCCCTAAGGTTGGTAGAAAATACCTGTTACAAGTTTTTAGAGACTTATCTGGCTTGGCCCATATTCTGTCTGAAGGCTGTAAACTACTTACAATGGCTGTTGTCAGCAGCAGCACAGACTGGACCCAGAGGCAGCCCTTCACTCTCCCCAGTACACCGCATCAAGTATCACATTTGTAAGAAAGCAAAGCAGCCCCTTCCCCACAGGATTTACAGTCTGGACAAGTGCTTTATAGTCAGCACCAAGCCATCAGCAGTTAAGACACAGAGCAGCTCAAAAACCTTCTAAAAAAAAGTTAATCTTATTTCTTGGGAGTAGTAACACATCATTTCCCACCTGAGCATCAGACTGCCCCTCATTTGTTTCCTTACACCTAGCAACAGATATTGTGTCTTACTTATTGAAGCTCTTGTTCTGTAGGAAACAATACACAGGAAAGAATGACAGAAACAGGCAAGAAAGACTAGATGCTGGGAACAGCCTTTGTGAATCTGTCAGTTTGTATCATCACCAATCAAAGCTCTTTTAAAGGGAGTTTCAAAACTTGAGGGCTCGATTCTGACAACAGATGAGTGCTCCAGCCTTGCTGCAGCAGCAAAGATCTCAGCACATGCATCACTTTAATTACTCAAGCGCACCAATTAAAATGGACTCCCTTGCATCCTTATAATTAAGCATGTATTTAAGCACCAACTTGAAGCCAGAGTATTCAGTATACTAACGCACAGGAAGGACTGCTATAAGTCAGGATTACACACACGGATAAGTACAGATACAACTATCACAAAGGCCTGAGGGGTTTTTTTTCCCTGATTGCACAAGTGTCAATCAAGGGCAGCTCAGCTGAAGCCAAGCAGGGCAGTAGGCTGTGGGAAGAGAGTCAAGGTCCTTAGATTGTATTTACTGTGATGGATTCCTTATTTTGAAATAACTGCAAAACTGTTTCCTAACAGTGCAAAATTTCAACACAAGAACCAGAGAATCTTCTTACAAACACATTATGAATCTGTAATATCACTCTAATAGTAAAATGCTGGTTGGGGTTTTGCTTGCTTTCAAAAACCTCTGAAAGAAACCCACTCCCTGCACACCCAGCCTCTGCCAGTAAAAGAAAGGAGGAATACCTGGTGCTGTAAGCCATGCTAGACATCAGAGGAGATTTTGTCCTCTGTAAGCAGTCACATGGTAGCCATTCTGTCACACTAATGTACACTGCCTCCACGAGTTATTCCCAGAGACTGTAGCTTTTAACATCCTAACTTTAACATGCCTGTCATTCAAAATGATCCATTCTCAGAAAGTAATTCTCTCTCTGTTCATTTCCGTCCTCTTAAGGTAAACTTTAAGCAAAGTAGAAGAGAGCATTTTGGCCTGAAAAGGAGACAACAGAGAACACACTGGAAGTTTAAAAAAGCATGAATGGGACAGAGAGGAACAGACACCAATTCTGCACTAACCCTGGGATAAGACATAGGTACTATCAAAGAAAGTTTCAGAATAAAATGCTATGGGGTTTGACACAGCGTAAAGTTAAATCTATTAAATTCCTTGCCACAGCACGTTGCTAAAAGTTTACAAAGGGTCAAGGGGCATTCAGCGCAGTTCACGGAAAGGAAAAATCAGTGAGTGCCATAAAGACACCAGCTCTCCCTTAGAAAGCATCCAAGCTGCAAATCATTGCAAGCTGAGAGAGCTTTCTGGAGAATTATCCTTACACGCCTACCTTATTTTTACTCCCCCTCAGGCACTGATTTTTACACCGTCAGACCCAGGACGCTTAGACAGACCTCTGGTTTTATCTACAAGAGACTCCTAAACAGTGACACTTTCTGTAATTTACATTCAGAAGGGTCTTAAATCGAGTGGTCTAATGCTACGCTTCTGAACAACATCACCGAAGACGTCGACTGCTACAACCTGGCCGGTAAATCGGAGTTCACCTCAGTCCGTCAGAAGCGACAAAGTCTGTGAGTTAACAATACCGTACTGCTGCACAAGAGATCCCCGCTTCCCAAAGATTCACACGGCCCTCCGTGGTCCTCAGTTGCAAAACAAGGTGTCCCTTGACAAATCGGCTTTTTGATTTAAAAGTTCATTTCAGGAGCGCTGCAGATCGCCGGCTTCTGACGTGCACATAACGAGACCGCATCAAGCCAGGCGCAGCGTGTGCCCGAAGAGAGCAGGTCGGGCAGCCCGGTCCCAGCAGGCTGCCGGCTGTGGCCACTCACACGCTTCACCGCAGCTGCTCACCCCGGGGCAAGCTCGGGGCAGCCCGAGCCGAGAGCTCCGAGCCTCGCACGAACGGGACGGGACGGGACGGGACGGGTCGGGGGCCGGGCGGCCGCGGCTCCCCGAGCACCCGCCGGGGCTGGAAGTGCCGGGAGCGGTCGGGGCGCTGTCCCCGCAGCACTCGGGGCCCCCGGGGCTCACAGGCCCGGCAACTCCGGGATCCCCCAGCACCCCGGGCCGCCCCGGCCGCGCAGGTGCCCGCCCGCCCCGCCGCAGCATCTCCGCGCCGTGGCACCCGCTCCCAGCCCGGCTCCGGCTCCTCACCACCCTTACCCGCCTGCGAAGGCTCCGCGGGGCTGCCGCCTCCTCTGCGGGGCTGCTGCCGCTCCCACCGCTGCCTCCCGCACACACCACCCCCCTTCCCGCTCGGCTCGCAGCCGCGGCGCTCAGGCTCGGGGTGGTTTGGGGCTTTCTCCCCTCCCCTCGCCCTCTCCAGCTCCCACTAGTGCTCGCACACCCGGCCAGCCGGACGAGGATTCGCCGCCCCTCCTCCTCCTCCTCCTCCCGCCCCTTCGCGGCCGCCGCTCCCCCGGTCACTCCCGGGGGGCTGCGGAGCCGCAGGGCCGGGACTGCAGGGGCAGGTTACTGCTGTCCATTCATCACTAGCCGCTGCCCAGCCCCATCCCTACACACACCCGGCCGAGGGGCCCCCGCGCTTGGCTGGCGGGACAGGGAGATTTAAGAGAAGCGAAGCAACTCACTGCCAGGATTAAATTAACAATCGAGATAAAACGGACAGCGTGGGAACAGGCGATTGAAAGATGAATCGCCGATGCCTTGTATAGTGTTTAGAGTGGCAGCAATAATTTATTACTAAGGGTAGGCAGCACCACAGCCCCACTGTGGATACTCCTGTTGCAAGTTGTACTACATCTCAGAGGCAGGCAAGTACCATCCCGTGCCACCTTACAGCTCAGGCTTTTTAACCTCTGTGTTATCTTGTTACTGCTTCCCTCTTTTCTGTTTTATTAAAGGAAGTAGCACATCAGCAGTTTAAGTTACCATATTAGAAGTTTATGACCACAATTTAGTCCATTATAACACACGTTATGATGGGGAAAAGGAAAACTTAAAATGGGAATGTTCAAGGGATGACTACATTAGCATTTAGTGTGCATCAGGAGTGCACGCTAAAACAGAGGTAAACCAAGTGCACAGTGCACAGATTGCAAGCAGTAAGCCAAAAAATGCATCCAGGGAGTGCACCTAATGCACTGTGGGGCCAGCAGGCATCCCATGCACAAGGTGAGGCTGCAGCCAGTGCAAAGGCCTTGGCCCGAGCAGCAGCAGTTTCACATGGCAAATATACTGGGCCACACTCACTGGTCATGCAGACACACATCACCATAGCCACATATATTTTCAGTTTCTCACACTCAATATATTCCCTCACTTCTCAAGTGGATTGGTGTATTAATGCTACATTCACATATACTCAGTCTCCCTTTAACTCAGAATGTTTAATTTGCAGAATATTGCTCCAGTATTTTGGGCCAGAGACACGGAGGAGAAGGCAAACTATCTCCAACTGCTTGTCTCTCTCTTCTTAGGCCCAAACCTACCCTATCCCTGCTACTGTAAGCATGGGGCTTTTTTTCCACAAATACCTCAGTTAATAGTAGAGACTGACGTGGTGGAAGATTTGCCAAGGCAAATTTGGAAATGCTGAAAAACTAGGAGAAAGCTCGTTCCAGCAAGATTTCTGCATTGCTATTTTGTGAAATTGGTGTATTCAAGTCATCCTTGTGCACTTCATGCTCCACACTTTTTTGGCCTGTATCCTAGCCACAGCTCATTATAACACGGTTATATTGTCTATTGTGAACCCAAGGTTTCCCTCTCAGCAGAGATAGTTCACTTTTCAATTGGTTTCCCTCTTCTATTTACCTCCTACAGACAAAAAAGAGAAGACCAAGACAAATAGAAGCACTAGCTCTCCTGGAAAACATCTGAATATCTAGTGCTGATGCACTGATAAGAAAAACCCAGAAAACAGAGAACTCAAAGAGAAAACACACCCTCAGGAAGTAATAGAGAGAGGGATGAAAAGGAAAAGAAGACATAAAAACAAATAGGAAAGGAACAAAAGGAAGGCATACTGAATTAAAAGTGCCATAAAGTGAAACAGTTGGCAATGAGAAAGAGGCCTTATGGACACCTTGGCTTCACACTGACAAACCGAGAAAGTGAAAAGTGAGGCACCAAAATAATTAACTCTTTACTGAGTATGTGAGAACCAAGGATTTGTGCTACAGCACTCGCATGCCAGCATGCAGCCAAAAGAGGAAAGTTTTTTTACCAATTTCCTTGAAACATACAGCAAACCTTCAAAAATGGATGTCCTTCTTAGCTGTGATGGGTCAGCAGCCACAGAACATATGCAGACCTGGACTGAGCTCTAATGAAGGCATCACAATTTCTCTCTTCTTCCCACAAGCTCCAGTTAATCTCTTCTAACTGGATCATTTCAGCCACCATTCTTTAAGTCCTAATTATATCAGACCTGATTATAACAACCCTTGAATGAAAATGTTCAAAATATCAGGCTCCCAGTGACATTACTGAATAGCAGATGTAGAGTTGCCTAACAAGACACTGTTGAGACTGCTGGATAATTGTCTAAATCGTCTATCATTGCTAAGGTAAACACATGAAACCACAAAAATGTTTGAGTCTCCTAGCAAAGCTTTTGGCGTGTTTTCACCCTCCTGACCTCTAAGTGTTGAGCACTCCTCTGCAATTTCTTCTCATGCTATGTGTTGCCAGTGGAAGAGAATCTCCTCCCCTTGCTCTCCCAAACACATTCAAATAAACCATCCAGTGGAAAAACAAATATTGTGTGATCTCTTCGCCTTCTGTCTATGTTTAGGAAAGACAACACAATCACATAATCCTTTCAATTTTAGAAGCAAATGCTCTCTCTTGCTTTCCAAAACAGTAGTATTCTCTATGTTTTGTGAAGAGCCTGGTGGCTTTGTGCTTTATTTATTTCTTCTCCTTGGTAAACAACTTCATGGAGTCTGTTTGTCATTCAGTGGCCCTATGTATTTCACAAAGGAAAAAACCACACACATGTAACTTATTTGTTCCCGTTTTCCTAACTGTTGATCAGACATTATGATTTTCCTACTGCACCAAAGCTGAAGTGTCAGTAATACAGCAAAAAAATGGCATTATTATGGCACATTAAATAGAGCTTGTTCTTTACTGTAAAGGCAGGATACGATTATTTCACAGCATTCTTACACATCCATAACACAATTACATCTCATCTTCAAAACCCTATACCAAACTTCACGTCTTTGTTTACTCACAGATTACAGCTGATGGTTCTGTACCATCTGTTTGCTGGAGTACAGTGTCTGTGATTTTCATATCAGCCCTTAAGCTGTGATAAACTGAATATCAAAAACCTTCATCACCCAGCTAAAAATTACTGAGGAAAGAGATAATTACCACTTACACAGTGACAAAAATGCTCTTGCCCATCAGATACTGATCACCTACACAGTATCTCATGTAGTATGCTTACAAAAAAACCCCAAACACATAAAACACATTTTAATGGCCTAAACTTGATCCAAACATATAAATAAGCAGAGCTTGAGTCTGCGGATATGCAGCACAGTCTTGTTTCATATTTGCTGTGCAAACCCTAGAAGATTAGGATCAAATTCACTTCTTGTTACCTCACTCTGCCATAGGATACACACGTACATAGATGTGTTTAAGTGTGTAATGCACAGGGAGTAAAACACTGACAGCCCATCTCAATAAAAGGAAAGGAACAAGAAGAAAGGGTACATGCTTCCCATGTGAAATGGTAATTGCGAGAGGGACAGAGAATTGGAAAGAACATAAAAGGCACTATATTTGAACAAAATTATTTAAGACAGCCGTTCCCAAACTGAGATCCAGGAACTAACTCCCTCCTGGGGAGAGCAGCTGGCTGGCTGCCTACCTCAGCATCTTTCACCAGCAAGAGGAGCCAGCAGTCAGCCATAACATCCTCCACAAGTTTTCAGTGTGCTGGAGTCCTCTTATGAATTTCTGGCTTTCACAATCCCTATTGATTTAAATGGAGCTTGAAAGCCATCAGAACTGAACACTAGACATCTTTACTAAGTAAGAACGTTTACAGTGCAAAAAACCTTCAGAGGAAACTTGAAAGAATAAAACCAGAAGACTCTCTCTAGGACAACAGCAGTGGGGAAGAATACCCTCCTATTGAAAATAAATCTGTTGCCTGTGACATTTTTAACTTCAGTGAAACTACTCAGTCTTAAACTGCAGACAAAGCATCCTGGATTTTGGGTACATCCCAAAGCACCCACATACACCTTGCTGATAGCAGTAGTGCTCCCAAGTCCAGTAAATGGACTTCCACAAAGAACTCTTCCCCTGCCTAAGGTTTCCAAGGACTTGGACCACAGACTGCTCTTTCTGGTGGATTTTGTTATTGTTTCTCCAAACTTCAGCAGTATTTTATAGCTTCTGCCCTCTGAACCACTAACTATTTTTACAATATGAATTAATCCCTTTTCCAGTTTAAAGAAACAGCTGAGATAGCAAACGTTAATTTCATATTCTAAACTCTAATTAATTTAATGTAATGTTATTTGTACAGGAGTGTTGCTCCTTGAGTCAAGTTTCAGTATAATCCCAATGTAATCTCCCATGTTTTTTTCCCCTTTTACATCTCATACTTCTCTGAAACATTTTAAATGTTTTGATCTACTAAACACTTACTGTGTGCTTTTTTTTTTTGCTTAGTATTTTCTTTGATCATTTCTTTGAAACTTAATCCAACAGGTGTTATTTTAATTAAAAGCAAATCTATCATCATTCTTTTACAATAATTTCATTATTATGGAGTATATTTTATCTTTTTCTTCCTCTTAAAATTCTTTAGTTTAGGACGTACATAATAAAGAGGATTTTAACATTTACTGTTTGTCGTGCCTATATAGGGTGTGCATATATACTTATTCTTCCTATACTCTAATGTTATATGATCTTAGTGGGATTTCCTCTTGGATTTATATCGTTGAAAAGAGATGGACCTTCTGGAGAGCATAAAATGACCAATTTAATGCAATAACAACAGCAGTTTTCCCTGAATGCAGCTGTGTTGTCACAGGGGATAAAATTTGACCTTTTGCACAATGACAGCAAAAGTTCTTGGTATTCCTTAAGACATCAAAGCAAGGATCAGGGCTCAATCTTGAATCAGCCATAAAAAGTTCTTGGAACAAAACTGTTCAAGTTATTTTACTTTTATCCAGCAAACCATACAGTTGCCTGGTGAAGGCCTCATGAAATCAGCAGAGTTTGCATAGGAAAAGGTACATTTCTTTGTTGAGATCTTCCCTTGGTCATGTTTTGCCTTTTCTAAGTATGTCAGGCTTGACTGGAAAAATGGGAGTAAGAAAACAGTGGATTTCTACACCAGGGACCCACCCAAGAAAAAGGTGTCCCATGCTAAGAGATGGTTTCATCCTTGCAATGGGAAGGAAAAGGGTCTCACTTTATTTTAAATTAGGTGCCCTTTTATTTGCAGGTACCCATTTTGCCAGCCACAGGCTTAGCCATACAGTACATTTCTCCTATACCCAGAGTGGAATATGTAAAACCACAAAAGGCATTCATTAACTCATAAAAGGATCCTTTTTATTTGCTCACTGTTGTGTGGTGTGGAAAGCAAGGAGAAGCAAGCCATGGAAAACAAAAGAAAGCTGACAAGTAGAACATTGCATGTCAGGGATAAAACGCCACCAAGAGCCAGGGAATTGTCATCACACTGGAGTTACATCAGACTCTAACCATCTCCAGCACTATTTCACTAGCTCTCCCCATACACATCACTGTTGCATAGCGATCTGTCAGTCAAATAACTCTAAAAATAACAGCCAAATACTCTTGAAGTTAGGAACTCCTTCCTTCCTTCCTTGATGTGCTGTGCTTTCAAGACCTGCCATGTCACACAATCCACTGAATTTCTGCTCTTTTGCACTGCAGAAATGATTTCCAGAGGTATAGTATTCTGGCTTTCTCCTGATGAGGCTCCAAAGAGTGAGTCCTTTGATGAGTTAATGACAGAGCACTGCATCAGGCGGAAGCCAATGGGTTCAATGTCCAGAAAACAGGAAAGTTTGTCTTTGGTTCATTATAAAAAAATGAAATTTTCTAGCAAGAAAATGTTTAAAACAGTTTATGCATCCAGGAATCAGACACCACATCGCCTTCATACCCTTGGCTTTGCCATGCCTTCACATTACTCAGATTTAATATATTCATCATTGCATATTCTCCCCTACATAGCCTGACTGCACATTGAAACTTTGAGAAACCAGTCATTTGGCCAAATGTTGCTACTACAACTTCTCTTCTAAAATAAAGAAAAACATCATAATAAAAGCACTTAAATTTTTGTAATGTTATCAGGAGGAAAGAGAAAACTTTAAAACCAATTTTCAGCCATAAAAAATGGTAACCAAACAACCCAGAGGTAAATGCTATTAAAGAAGCAAACAAAAAAATAATCACCACTTAGTGTAATTGTATACTGAAAATTGTAAGAGACGTAAGATACAAATAAACAAAAACGTCATTTGAGAAAGGACCCTTTGCACTCTGACTGAACCTCTCATCTAAAGATTGGAAACACTTTCTTTTCCTGGTCCAGTCAATCCAGTTAGTCCATACATTTCAAGAGGAACCAGGGAAAGGTTTTGTGTCCTACCCTGACTTCTCATGAGAGACATCCTGAGTTTCCCACTAGCACCTTTAATCCCAACCACTCTCCTGGACTGCATTGCAGCTCAGGTGCACAGATCCCCATGTCATTATGTCCTTTATAAAGGCTGCTGAAGATGGGACCACACATCCAACCATATTGTTAGGGCACTGCTTGGGTTTAGGGTGCTTTATTGACTGGCCTAAATAGCTTGATTTACCAAAACCCACACAAAGAAATGTCTTCAAAGTCAGGACCATTGGATACCAGAAGTTATAGCTGTTGGCATAGACAAGAAATGGAAGAACCACCAGTGAAATTACCCAAACTCTCTAAGAAGCAAGAAGACACTACATGGAAAGTGGATTACAGTTATTTTCCTGCTGTGTTCTGAGACCCTGGCCAAAAAAATGACAGGATATTTGTCTGATGGAAAATAAAGTGGGATTTTTTTTTTTTTTTTAATTCCCAGTGTAGTACTTCGCTATAGAGCCACCGATAGTGTAGAGCTGTTACTTCATAATAAGTGCATGATGAAACTGAAAATGGTCTCTTCATGCTGCCGAGGGGGCAAGAGTAAAAGTCTCTCAGAGCCCTAAATATGTCTTAGCAGATAAAAGTTGCAAACAGGCATAAATGTTGGCAGTCACTACTACTGAATGCTTGCTAAACTAATATGTTTTTCAGCAGACCAACAGGACACAGACATCTCCAAACCCAAGCATGGAGAGCAGAGTTAGTTGTATCATTGCATGTCCTGATGCTGTGCTGGAAGCAGAACAGGGCGAGAGGGCAGGAGCTGCCATCTAGGAACTGTTTTTCCAGCAACAAATAACTTCCTTGCATGCTGGTCAGTCTATTTGCCTCCATCCCCTGCTCTCCTTCATTCTTACCAAACTACTGCACCTTGAGCTGCTTTCTCCATGCCCTGAGCACCATAAACTCTTGCAGAGTAAATAATGATTTAGTAGCTTTCACGTGACTTTTTGGGTAAAACAAGACATATCACAGAAATCTGTTTCTTCTCTCTTCCCCTGCTACCAAGTACGGTGGCATCAGCTAAATCTGATGTTTATTCCATTTTGTTTAGGCAGATATAAAAAGTTTATAAAGACTTGGTTATCAAAGCTGATAAACACACCCAGGCTACCTGCAAGCATTCAGGCAGTATCGTGCATTCACAGGGGCATAATACAGAGGAGGAAGTGCTGCTGGTGAAATACAACCTTTCTTGCATCAGAATAGCAGAAATCCCCTTTAAACCTTTTCATAATGCTATGATTGTAATAATAATAAAAATCGTCAGCACATGAGGGACAGTCCCATTGCCATCCATCACAGAGAGAACATATATGAGATTTCTATATTTTACTTCCAGTTCCCCAAAGTGAAAGAGCAATTATCCTTTACAGCATCAGCTCCTGCCGGTTCAGGGAAGTGTTTTACAACATGGAAATGCAGCCTACAAATCCCTTCCTACTCAGCCCTTTTCAACCCATAAGCTGTCCTGCTGGAGTGGCCCTAATAAGGTTTAAGTAATGGATGGGAGGTTATGGGCAGTGTCTGAGCCCCACTGAAGCCCCATTTGGGGGACTGAAATGGGAGGGAAGCAGCACAAAGGGCTCCCTGAGTATTCCTCAGCAGACACATTTATACTGAGCACTGACCACCAGAGGTAAAGCCCAGAGGATGCAAATACTGAAAACAAAAAAAATTGTCCTGCTGGCTGAGTGGTGTCCTTCACTACCTCCCACAGACTCTCATTTTACTGCTGAAAACAGATATTCCTGTGGGATAAAAGTAAGTTTTAGGAAGACACACCACACTGAAGGAGAAGAGGGTTTTTTCTTCTACCTTGCAACCAGAGGATCCAGTTTTCTTTTATACAAAACACCCACACCTTTTTTCACAGATCTATCTAGGAAAAACTTTTTATCTATTTCTTTAGCATTAACCCTTTGAAGTTTTAGAGACTGTAGAAACCATGTGATTGTAAATCCAGAGATGGCACATACACAGTTTGGATTCATTTTATGTTTTCAACAAGGGAGAGAAAACTCAAACCATTCCTGGAAAGGAAAAAGCCACCATCCCACAACTGCAAGTTGAAGACTTCTCCTAGTATTAAAGCATCAGCATTTCTCCTGCATTTATGACTTAGAAACGTTGCTACTGAGGTGCTGTTTAAAGGTAATGACACATTAAAGAGAAACCATTTAAAAATATGGGTATTTGGTTTTGGCTTTTTACTTTCCAGACTGGGGAACACTATGTGCATTTTTGCAATCTGAGATTATTTTTGTGAACAGTGTTCAAGAAAGAAAAAGTTAATTAATCCAATAATACATTAGCCATAAAATTTCAAGTGGTTACTATTGCCTCTTCATTCCCCTCTGAATGCAGTCAGTAATGAGTAAATGCTAGACCCCTGTAACTCTCTGGTTACAGCCCCTGACATTCTTTCTGGTTGAGGTCCTACAACATAGGAGGAGCTGGGTTTTTTTCCTCTCTCTTTGCAATGCTTAGTTTCTGAAAAGGTTTTCATTGAACCTTTTATGTCAGACATATTATTTAACAAAGTGTTTATCAAACACCTGGAAAATCACTCTCCTTTAAAAATTTTATGATGAAAAAGCAATTACCCTTTAAGCCATGTTTCAAAATCACTTCACAAGAATCCTTTGGAAGCAAATCTCAATTTTCTCTCCTCCTTAACACCCAATGTCATCCAACAAGCATGTAAACTATGTCTGATTTTAACATTTTAAGATCTAGCAATAAAATACAGATAATGATTTTATTTTTTATTTGAAATCTATGGGTAAATTAAGTCTTTAAATAAACCAGGATTGAGTTGATTTCAAATATTTCTCTTCCTCACCAAGGTCTGAATTTGTACAGCTATTAGAGCCAAGTATGTCTTAAGCTTTTTCTGTACATCAAAAACAGAGCAATTATGAATCAAAGGCCTTGAGATTCCTGATGAAAGAAAATGTAAATTAAAAAGTCTGTGTGTAGGGAATAAAAAATTAGAATAAAAGGCTTTATGTCAAGGAAATAATAAATAATTAAAAAAAAAAAAGTGCAATGAAGAACCAAGCCAACAATACACATCTAACTGTCTATACTCATCTGAAAACAAAGAGCAGCCACCAGAGTTTGCTAGGTGCATTAGCTGGCAAGCAAAGATGCAAGACCTGCATGGAAGATTGTACAAGGATTGTACTCTGGGGAGGTTAACTTCATTTTCACTCAGGGAAGCAACACACAAAGGCTCTGTCTATAATGCAAAACACTGCCTTTGGGGTATTTTGAAATAGGAATCAAAGTTCAGTTTGACCAAAAATACAGTGATAATCAAATTCCTTTCCAGATTCTTATACGGACTTCTCATTTCCCAGTTAAGGAAACTGGCTGATGCTGTTGACAAGCCATCCTCTATCATATTTGAAAAATCATGGCTGTCAGGCAAGGTCCTGAATGAAAAAAGTGATAAGGATATTGGATGGACTATTACTGGATAAGGAATTGGCTGGATGGTCAATGGCTCTATGTCCAGGTGGAGGCTGGTGACAAGTGGTGTCCCTCAGGGCTCTCTCTTGGAACTGGCAGTCATTAATATCTTTATCAACAACACAAAGAGCGAGATCAAATGCACCCTAAGCAAGTTTGCAGATGGCACGAAGCTGAGCAGGGTGTCTGACACAACAGAAGGAAAGGATGCCATCCAGGGACGGCACCAAATTGCTTTGGAACACAAATTGCTTTTTGTTACTGTTCAGTTCTGCTCTCCCTCCCCCTTGTCCCACCTGAGTGAAGGAGCTGCAAGGCTGCAGTGTCAGGCAATGGCAGGAGGGGCTGCCCAGCTCGGGGGGAGCTGAGGGCACTCCCAGCACCTGTCATACCCTTGCTCATCAGGACCCTGTCCCCCCACAGTACCTGAACACTGGGTAGAGCTGGTCCTTCAATGGCCCTCGACAGGGCAAGGTGGGAGACACATCTGGGGTTCCAAGCACGAGCAGCAGGAAACAAGGGCTGCAGAAAGTTGTGCTCAGAGAGTAGAAGGAGGCATTCAGGCCTGACTTTCAATGGAGCCTCTGGTTGCCTGGGTAGGATGTGTGGGTGGAAGTACCACGTGGGGCTCATTAAGGCTCATTAACATACTCAATCATCTTGGTAACAGGTGGGGAGCTTGTAAGATTACGCAAGGCTGGAGCTCATTGTCCAATTTATTATTTTGCACAGGAAAAGTGTATGCCATAAATGCAAACATCAAAATTTGAGACTCTCTCGAGGTCCCAGGGACAAGCAATCTCCCTCAGCTTGCCCCGTCTGAGGAAATCTGAGGACATACTCCACAGGAGGCTTCTTCAACTATAACTGGAGCACAAACAAGTCAATACAAGGCACTGCTGACTTCCTCTCTTTTTCTTTTCAAGAAAGTATATTCCCTTAAATTGTTCTGAAAGTCACTGAATTTAAGAACAACAGACACTCTATACTTGAGCAGTGAAGGGAACAGGCTGTGCTGGGTAAACTGGCATAATTATGCTTGGGTATCTCACAAAGGACATGACAGAAATTCCAAATAGTACCAAATGATAAGTTATAACAGGTGAAAAACTCATGGTCAGTTTGTCTGGTTTATCAAGCCTCTGCAAGGAATGAAAAATAAAATTAAACTGAAAGCTATAGTTTGGTCAAGGTCAAATACTTTGAATGCATTTTACCACTGTTTAGGATTCTAATTCCTAACAATGAAATCACCCTCGAGAGAAAACAATGAGATCCCCCTCGGGATCAGTTCACTAAGCAAGAGAGTCATATTGCCAATGAGCATATATATAAAGCCACCTAATCATGAAATATTACTGTTCATAGTCTTCAAATGCTCCAATGAAATCCTCTTTTTGCAGACATGAGCCGCATCACAGTTACACAGATCCCATCAAAAACAAACCTATTCCATAAATATACACTCCATTTACTAATACTGCAACATTTACCAGAAAAAAAAAGTACTGCTGAGGACTACTAAAGTGGACTCTCATTTCACAGTTCCCAGTAGTGACAATGTAATGTTTTAGATTGTTCTTTGGACCAGATGCTCACCATTTATAAGATGTTTCTATTGTTTCCTGGATTAAAACAATCCCTTTTACAAATTGTAATGATGCTTCTTCAGCATCCTGTGTAAGCTACCCTGAAGCATTCCCCACAGTCTCCAAAGTGAGACAACATGAGCATTAGAAAGGCACATGAGCTGGAGCTCAGTGAAGTTTTAAAATCTGGCCGAAATAGGGGAACAGATTTTTGTCAGCCATAGCTCAGATAGTAAATAATGTTGTTTTAAACGTACTTTCCGAGCTGCGACCATATACCTATTTTTGGTCTCAAACATTCTCTGCCTCGTGCTGTATACACAGCACACTGACAGCATGTTGAGAAGATTTGTTTCTGGAGACTTTCAAGCTGTATTATCTTCATTCACTAGGATTTGCACATTCCAACAAATGACTTGTGCCCTCATCAATGGATTCTGCCATGCTGGATTGTGCTTATGGAGCTTGGAATATTTAAGTCTTCTGAGTGGTGCGTGGGCCAAAGCATCAGCAACTTTGATTTCATAGGACTATTCTCACAGCCCTTGAGAACAAGTTTCTACCGAAGCCTCAAAACAAACGTACCTGAATAATCCTGAAAATCATTAAGTATGAATCCATGCCAAATATTTCCCATCATAATCACTTTTCAGTCAGGGGCCACATGTTTGCTCACCCATGCCCTAGGCAGATGACAGGACGGCTCGCCCGTTTCCCCCAGCCCAGGAAGCACTTTCCACCACACCCGGGGTTTCTTACAGGTCAGAGCTTTTTATTTCAATTATGAGCCTTGGGCAGAATGTCAAACAAAACAGTTATTTGCTTAGTTTGGGCTACCACCCTGCCTCTGCAACTCCTTCCTTTCAGTTCCTCTGATTTGGGGACTGTTGTAGGACAGTGCCTGAAACTTCAATAGGGAGCATCTGGACGTGTTTCAGACAGGATTTACAACTGTACAGGGCTGACTGGCCAGGGGTCTCTCCAGCCTGTTTAAAGAGCTGTCTTTTGTGCTGAGGAAACTTTCCGTTTGGTACAGTACAAACCTTTTTCTACAGATTTGACTTGTGTGGCTTTCAGGCTTCAGAGCTTTGTTTTGATTGCAGATCGGAGGAAGAAATACTCTTCTCCACACATCTTTGTCTCTCCACACGTGTATCCTGGTGCCCCTCAAAACCTCACACCTCTCCCAGGGACACCAAGCCTGACACTGTACAAGCTGGACTAATAGCACAGTCAAAATCTGTTCCTACATCCTGTCTGAAGAAGCTTTAATGGCAGACCTTTTGACAGATTTGGGAACAAGAACAGGGTGTGGATCACTTCCCAGATCAGCTACCTGTATTTTCCATCCTTGATGTTTTGTAGTCCCTCACTGTTTGTGAAATATTCCCATTTCCTTCCCTGCTTGTAGTGAGCATCAATGATTCCAGAGTGCCAAAGTGCTTTATTTGGCTTACAGGGCTCTTAGGTATCAATGCTAAGAAAAGCCATTGATAAGTAATATGTAGAAGACCAGACTGTGCAGTTCATATTTTGCCACAAAACTATGCAGGATAGATTAAAAATAAATCTAGCACTGCTAGTATTTTATTTTGTCCTTTTCTGGAAAAAAAAAAAA
>WEKY01014468.1:19219-61121 GCA_013390045.1 Picathartes gymnocephalus
AAAAAAAAAGGAGCAGTTTTAATGTTTGTTCCCCTTGGGGCCCCTTGGCTTTTTCCCACATCTTCCAGATAAGGAAATCAACCTAAATAAATATCTGGTTTGAGTAAAAGATGATGTCTTCAGGGAAGACCAGCAGCTTTGCCTTCCAGGGAGGTTAAAGGGGTGCAGTGGCCAGCTCTAGCTGTGGCTGCTTGGCTCAAGCACCTCCATTACTGTGCCTCCATTCCCCTCCCACCCATCTGCTTTCTCTGCTCACCTATAAATTCACTGAGTTTGGGACCCTCTGCATGTGTGAGCACAGGACTTGGGCAAAAAGAGCTCTTGTCTTTCACAAAGAAATGTGCTAACAAATAAAAAAATATATGGCAAGAATATTTTCATTCACTATCATTTGGAAATTGGTCTTTCTATAACCTCAGCATCAAATGCATTGCTCTTATTTTCTTTGTGCCTGTTTAAGAGGAACGTGAAACCATCAAGGGACAGATTGCTGTGCTAACTCTGTAATATAGCAAGGCATTACAAACACAACTCCACAAAAAAATAAATTGCAATATTTTAGATAACGTGAAATAATTCTTCGTAAGATAAAAGTTGATTTTTCTTGGACGATGAGATGGGATAATACCGCGATTGTCAGCACTTGGCTCACAAGTGACAAATGCACAGTGTCTGAATGGATTTTTCTGTGGGGAGTTGGGGGTGTAAACTAACATTCTGAACTGGATTTCTATGAACCATGAATATGAGCATTGACAAAAAGAACCTTTTTAGCTATGTGCTTTCCATGACTTTGCTCTTTATTTCCAAAGCTGCTTGTGACAGCTTATTCATTCCCTTAGATTGTTTATTCCTGGTAAAAAGAGCACACCCAACCCAGTGCAGATATACATGCAGATAAGCAGTTTTCAACCCAGAAGGGTGGAGAGTTACTTCTAGAGGACCACGAAACGACAACAGAAAAAACTATTTCATATGCACTAAATCTGAACCATGCATAATTTCTGGAAAAAGCCTCACTATGACTAAAGAAACCAAGCAATATTAAAAATATTGAAAAATTCTGACATAGGTGAAGTAGAAATTTGCCAGATCTGGAAATCCAACGGGGACTGTTCCAGGAGACCTCAGTACCTGCCGTTGAGGTCTTTTGCTGCTACCCAGACTTTAGTAGTAAAACGTCTATTTTGTCTTCCACAGTGGAATAATATAAAGGAAACGAGAGAGAGAGATGATGTTTACACAGTCTCTTGTAAATAACTACACTGCATATTCATTATCTGTATCAAAGGTACACAATTACATTTTGACTTAAACAAATCCCTCTAAGAATATTTAGACAACAGCAAGAAAATGTCTTAACCTTGAGAGTTCAAACTTACTCTGTGCCAAAAACTAGCCTCAGTGTATGCCAAAACTAGTGACCTACTTGTGGTCAGATATTGTATGTACTTGTGTATGGCAGAGAACACAAGCTGGGCTATGGAAGTCTCGTGTCATACTGCTTTTTCTGCTCCACTTTATGACTCAGCAGCTCTTACCTGGAAATGAGATTGAAATAAATTCAATTATTAATGACAAATATTAGCATATGGCCTTGAAAACCCTTTACAGCATGCTGTCTCAAGGCAAGAAGTGACCTACTCCTAGCACCGAATTCAACATCCAACTATCTTCCCCTGCTTTTCCATTTGTGAATAAATTGCTGGCTGCAGTTTGTATAATTTACAATATTCATTCCCCAAGTTGTCCCTATGTCTCCCAACCAGGTTTGTTCAACTTGCTCTTGACAGTCTTAATAATTGGAGTTACCCAAAACAAAAACTCTGAGCTCCCTTAATGACCAGAGTTGGAACCACCAGCAAGGACTTACGAAACCCTATAGGTGCTGTATAAATATCCAACCCTGTAATGCAGTATGTACCAGTATCATGTTTAGATCCCTTAATACTGTTTTCCATCAGAAAAATCATGACCAACATATATTGTATACAATGACCACTATTACTAAAACTCATTAATTAATCTAAAAGCCAAAGAAGTTTTGTTTTCTGAGTGGTTTCCTCGTGGTCTTCAAGTTATTAACCTCTTTAGCTGTGAATGAAATTCAAAAGCACTGCTCACGTCTGAAGGATCTCATTTCACATCTGTGGAACGCGGGGAACTTCTAAAAGGTGGAAAAGTATTAAGCGCAGATGTGCGTCCATTCATTATCCTCAAGACAGTGCATACAATATATTAGTCAGTTCTGGAAAACCTCTTACCAACTGTTGATCTACAAGAGAAACATGCAAATAATTTAGTGAGGATTGGTCTGCAGTCTGTCTGTATTTGATCTACTAACATCCGCCTGAAGAATTGTTAATGAACACTGTTAATTTATGCCTGCCTCTGCAAAATGCAGGGGTGGACTTAGGAGAAAGATTTTTTCTTCTCACCATGGTTACATCCATGGGGCATAAGGATATCTGTCCCAGGATGTGAACCAGGGACAGACCTCTCGGAGCTGAGCTAGATAACTAGGGACACAGTGAAGAGCTTTGGTCTGTAAAGCCCCACTGAGCCTGTAACAAGAATGCTCACAGCAGTATCTCACCTCAGAGCAAGAGACTTGGGGCTGTCAGGGGTCAGGGCTGGAGTGAAAGCAGCAAAGACCCAACAGAAGGAGGAAACTCAGAGGACTCATCCCACTCATAATTTCTTACTTAAAAGGTAGTTGCCTTAGGTAGGAATCCTCTATTCCATAATCAAAGATGGATTGGAGAGGAAAGAAAGAAGGTCTAGGCCTACCCATGAATTGAAGGACTCATCCATGCCCCCGGCTGCTGTGACTACACAAGTGATCCGGGTGAACAAGATGAAAATCCAGGAATTTCCACACATCTCATCTGGATTATTATAGAATTATTATTATTATTTTTATTTTGCTCAGAAACAAATTAAACTGAAACAAAACAAAGATCTATAGCATGGGCTCTAGGATGCTTTTCAGAGAAGGAATGTTCTGACCCTGTGTTCCCTTCAGTATCAGAAGAAATATCCTCTCACTTGGTAAATAATCTGACTAGGATGTTATTATGAAAATGAAGGCCTTTTTCTCTTCTTCCAGCTATGCTTTAAGAGGCAGGGGCAGCTGTACTTCATTTTGTGAGGAACACAATCATTTCAGTATGTATCAGGCATTTTCTGAGAATGTCTACAACTGGACAAAACCAGTAGTTGGGCCTTTTAATGTTTTGTTTCTTAAGTTGTTTTTTTTCCCCCATTTCTAAGAGAATCACTATTTATGGGAGTATGTGCCACCACTGTTAGCAAAACCTCCCAAGTGAATTCAGACTCAAATACGCCTTTGATATTGGCTTGCACAGATACCTGTTATACTTGATTTTGGGGACACCAAGATCAACTTCTCCTAAGGACTTCAGGGGAAAAAAGCACTGTTTAAAGACCTTGATGTGTTCCACTTCCATGCTAACAGCTGGGTTGCTTAGTCCTGTGAAGACGAGGGTGGAGTGTTCAAAGATACCTCCCGAGGCACCTGGAGAACACAACACCAAGCAGGAAAGCTCCTGAAGACATCAAGGACCTCCAGAGTCAAGTTGCATCTTAGCCAGTTTTTTCAGAGCAGTTTTGAATGGAGGTTCCTGAGATGTTTAATGGCCTTTTCCACTGCACTGGTTGCTGGTAGCAGTAGCAGACAGATGGTTTTTGTAGATGATTATTAAAAAAAAAAAAGATGGAAAATGTCAGTCATGCCAGTTTTCTCAGAAGTTCTTTCCAAGTTTCTGAAGTGTACAGCAGTTGGCAACCTCATGGGCATTACTACCTGTAACTTCTTTTTCACTCTGCCAACTATGGGATTGAAAACCCAGGCTACAGCCTCAAAGCCCCTCATCAAATGAAGGGACCTGATCCATTATCTTGGATCAGTGTCATCCTTGGTAGATTAAAGAGGAGCTGCAGAGACTGCCTGCAGTACAGCAGCGTATAAATAGAGAAACCAGACTAACATTGACAATAGCTACGACTCTCCTCAGAGAGGATTGTCCTGAGCTGCTCTTAGGCAGGAAAGGATTACCATGACAGTGTGGTCATGCCAGGACAAATGTTTTCCCCATCATTTTTATGGTGGGCAGGCCAGCTCTGCATCACACCCTTTTCAGAACTCATTACATCTGGTTTTGGTTTTATGAAATTCTTGATGCCTTTGTTGCCACAAATCCAGTCATGTAGTGGTGGCTATCAACCCACAAATGCCTGGTTGTAGCAAGGAATTCTGTATTTCAGGAGATGCATCTGCTACTCATTCCTAGGCAGTCATGTGATGCTGCTAGATTATATAATGAATTTGAATCTGGCAAGAATGAACAAGAATCCTATAACAAATGTAGAAACCTGTTTCACATACTAGATCAAAACAGGCAGGAATGATGGAAAGAAACTGTTTCGAAACTGAACTTCACACGTTCCAGTTGCAAAGCTTGGCAGACAGTCAAGAGACTAAGTGGAGACTCTGGTCTCGGAAAAGGGAGTACCCTGTCACAGCAAACTCCACAACAACACAGCAGATAGCCAACGGCACAGATCCCTAACTGAAATAAGGCTCTCAGTCATGCATTAAAAAATGACAGTTTCTGGGGCAGCAGATTCCAAATGTCAGCAGGAACCTGACTGCTTCTTCCCCTCGTCCAAGCTCAGGCTGGCTCTTCGTCTGCAGCACGTGACTTTTGGGACTGGCACTTAAACACTCAGCAAAAGTTGATATGCTGTGATTTATGAACCGTTATCTTCCTCACCGCAGATCCCAAGCGTGCAAGGATGGGTGAGGATTACAGATATTCCTGAGGCAGGGAAACCAGTGACAAGCAGGAGGAGCTTCTGACCTCCTTCTTGGCTGTGCACTGCCCCACAGCTTTATGGGAAAGCTAGTTCTTTGGGAAAGCCACTCCAGAGGGCTGGTGTGACCAAGGATATGAACAGTAAATCCTGAGCAACGGTAAAAAGAATTGATGCTGCACTTACTCATCTCCCATGGGTTTAGGATATCATATCATATGGATAACTGACTGCAATCTCCTTATTTTCCATCAGTTTCTTCCAGGACAGATGCACAAGTGATGCTTCACTCTGCAAACTGAACAAGAGAGTGGCCTCCTGCACATTTTACCTTCACTCCTAACTTCTCAGATATGTATGTATATATGTATTTATCTGGATACCTATATGCATGCTCATAAATTTCATATATTCTGCATCTATGTTCACGACATGCACTGACAATTCTGGATTTTTTTTTTTTTTTTTTTTGTGAAACAGAAGGCATCTAAAATGTAATGGATATACCTTAACCATTTCATTCCAAATGGGAGGCACCACAGTCAGTAAGACCAGGACAGTAGTGAATACATCTTTGATGCTGGTATTTTTCCAAGCACTGGTCCTTTTTAAAGAGTTATTCCAAGTTGGGGAATAGCACTAAACTTGAAATGACTGAGCTCTGTAATAGAGTTGCTACATTTATTACTCTGATGTAGCATTGGACTTGAGCACTGATCTAGCATCTGTTTGAACCTCTATGTTCTGTATATGGTAGGAGAGAGGGTGAAAGGGTCAGGGTCAAACCACAGATCCGCTGGTTTTCTCCATCTGCAGAGCTCCAGCTTCTCAGCACCATTTGGGAGGGGTACTTGTAGCCTACAGGGTAACAATGCTGTTGGCCTCTTGCTATGCCTTCTTTGCCAAAAAAGAAAAAAAAAAATCCTTACAAAATATACATAGTGGTGAGAAAGAGATTCCAAATACTTAGGAGCTTGTTGCTGTAGCTGCCTCTTTGCCTATTGAAAGGCAAAGCTCAGCAGAGCTCAGAAACGAAATCTGACTCTGAGTTGTTATAACCATGAACCATTTCTTTCTATGGAGCTGTGCAACAGATTGGAACTTGGGCAGTAAAAAGTGCTTGTGTTGCCACCCACCAGGTGTCTAGAAGGTGGTCTGCTACGCTCACATTCACTGAATTAATAAGGCCACTACACCTAGAAAACCCAGATAGAGATGTCTGACTTCCACATACGAGAAACCAACATTTCAGTGCAACTCCCTCATATGGATTTTATAACCAAATCCTAATTACTGATCAGTCCTTCTCAAAAATCTGTACTGAATCAAGTACACATCAGAATATTTAATTGGCAGGGTTAAAAAACATCAAATCCAATAATCAGCATTGCAAATAGAAACAGAGACAATGTATATGATTTTAGTGACTAATATGTTGCTGTTATTTTCAGCTCAAAAAACCAAATATGTACTATTTTCCCTGTGTGTACTATATGAGAAAATCCAGATTCTGTGCATTTCAATTTTCATCTGTTTCATATCAAACAGTCCAGTTGCATTTCTCTCACAATGGTAAAAGAAAGGCTAAGCTATTCAGCAACTGACTGTCACTTCCTGAGCCTGAGCCTTCAGTCTCATCTCAGACCATGCCCTGTTACAACCAAGATAATGAAGTGTCTAAGAAGTAATGGATCAATCCCTTGACTGTTCATAGAAAAAAAAATTATTTTTTTTTTGCGCTTGAGGGAAAAAAAAAAGAAAAACAGATTTTGAGCTATTTAAAAGTGCCAATTTCTTTAAAACTAAATTAAAGGATATAATGATTGGCATTTTACTGGGACATTTCTATCAGGACACCCACCTGGAATTAAGTTCCATGTCCAGAATGTAAGCTCCTAAATATATGGGGTACATAATGGAAAGATTGATACTTCTTTAATGATGACACTGCCAAGGTAATAAAACCTAACACCACAATGTTACCTCTTCATACCAAAAATATACAGAAATAAACAAATAGAACATGTTGAGAAATCATAGAGAAACTCTGTTAAACATTTTAAAGAGTAATAAAAATGCCTTTGGCCCATTAAATGCACTCTGCTGACTATATGAGCCAGTGCCAAAAAGTGTCAAAGCTTTTACAAAGAAAAAGAAATAAAAGAGAAAGGTTCAAGAACTTGGTAGTGTATGTTCTCACTGAATAATTAAATGAATGTGCTGGGCATAACTGAGGAGAAAGCATATGGGCCATTTCATCTTACAGAAACCCAAGTGCACACACATATACATGTACACATTATGTAAACATATATATGTTTATACCCTCAAGCACACTTGATATGGGCATGAGAGCCCATGTGATAGTTTGCCAGGAATATGATACAATCAATTATCATTCTGCCCTTATCTGTTCAACAGTGTAATTCTGTTGACTTTCTCTAAAATTTAAAACTCCAGAGGACATTCTAATGTTACTTTAAGAAACCTGAATCATCTATAAAAAAATCTTTTCCCTTTTCTCCATTTTTTTTACTTCTAGCACTTGAGCAAGTTTCTGCCTGGATGCAAAGAAGAGTCTCACAGTCCCAAGCCCAATTTCTTCTGAGCACTGAAATGTCCTGGAACATAGATTTTTTCCAGTTCTGCAAATGACAGATCAAATTTAGAAATAAGTAGTTTTAATTTTATTTCAGAACTGATTTATGACTAAAAAAAAACCCCACATGTATTAACATCTGTATTAATGTGTATTCCTCTATCTCTTGTGCAGCAAATTCATAAGACAAGATCCTAATCCTAGAACCAACCATTAAAATGAAACCTATTGCAAGTTCTTTCTCAATCTAGAGCTAACAACAATTCCAGATGTTGTTCTATCCCTAAGCCTGTGTACCTCTTTCCAAACTGCAATGCTTTGGGTTTTTATACTGTACATTTGTCTAGCTGCAGTAATGAACACCTCAAACCTTGTGATTGCATTTACTCTGGTGTCTCTTTATGTGGCCAGAAGAGACAGGACAGGCCCTGAGCATTAAATAATTACTGGAAAACAATATGAATCCAAACAATACTTTATTTCAAGCTTCTGAGATTGTCTTCTCTGCTTCACATCTTCCTTGAGAAGATAATCTTTTATCAGAATTTCACATGCTTTACTAAATGACAATAACCACTGACAATGAACCGAACTCTCTGCCACATATAAATTGCAATCCATTAGATTTAACCTCTTGAAAGATGACAAGGGACTCTTCTATCATGTTATTCTCAAGTCAACTGTCTTTTTAAAGATCCAAAATACATAAAGCATCTCCTGGAGTCACTCTAACTTAGTTTGGATCCTTTTAGTAACAGTATTATAAAATAAATCCCCATCATGAAAAAAAGAGGATTTGGGTAACTCTGTGAGGGTGAAGAGGAAATTGATGACTTGCTTGGAAAAATCCAAAGACAAAGGAAACACAGATGAAAATTTTCACTTTGCTATTTGAAACAACCACAAAAGGTTGGGAAGTCAGACTGGGATTACTCCAGCGACTGTGTACACTCCTTTCTTTGTACAGGAATGGTAATTTAATCTATTTACAGTGACTTGTACCATGACCTCTGGAAGGTGTCACAATAAACTCAGAAAGGATCTATGAAAAACATGTTTGAAAATTTCATATCTAACCACATGACAAAAAGTTTGGCTTCCTGTTTGAAACAGATGGAAGAGATTTCACATAAAGCCCACGTAGTTTCATTTTCTTGTGTTCAAACCCAAAACAGCTGAGGTCTAAGTGACTTTAAATCACTAAATACTCATATTTTCCCTTTACCTAATTTAACTTTTCACTTGCTGTTGAATTTATGCATCCTTCAGCTGCTGAGCTAATATGTGGCATGTGACCTTTGTGGAGTTTTCCATGAACGTTGCTATGTAGGGCTGGAGTCAGGTTAAAACAAGATGTACACACATGGAGGCAAGAGTAAGCATCTGCCCTATGCTCATTCTAACAGCTTGGGTCAATTGAAACAATATTTTCCTCAAGAATTTAAAAGAATATGAATGGCACAAGCGTAAGAGTTCAGATTTGGCCTCCTATACATCCATTTTTCTCCAGGTATATTGTTGGAATCGTGTAAGTAATAACAATACAAAGTAATTGACAGGGGAAAAAAGGGTGTAACAAGGATTAGCAGCACAGATAGTTTCTTATCTGCCAAACCAGGAATAAGAATATAGGCACGAGTAAGAATTTCATAGATAACATTTGGCAGTTGTCATAAATCATAGGAGGGATGAATGAGGTGAACCTGGAATCATTGCAGACTGGCTCTTCTGCTCTAGCAATAACTGAAGAGCTCATAATGCTGATCCTGCATAGAGTATTATCAATAACACACGTACCTCAACCTACTAAGCTAATACACGTCACACTATCCTGTTAATTCATTTGCCAAGCTACTCAGTCATTAACTGGTCTTGTGTTTCGTCATTTATTTAACTTCCACATTTTGTAATATTTTCATTCGCACTTAAAATCATAAAAGGCTATTAATGAAATGGAAGGTGGTTTGATATGGTATTTTCAGCGACATATCCTGGAAAGTGTGTAAAATTATATATTAATCCAGTTAAGTCCTTGCTTTCCATCAAGGAGAGCATTCCTTGCACACAAACTCACAAAATTTCACCTAAAAGTGTGAAATAGAAATTATCATTCTTTGTCTTTTTGATAGGATCACAGGATAATTCACTTTGGAAGGAACCTGGTGAAGTGTCTGGCCTAACCTTCTGCTACAAGTGAGGCCACACCAGGTTGCTCAGTGACTCAGGGATTCAGTTGGGACTCAAAAACTTTAAGGAATGGAGACTACACAAGCTCTCTGAGCAAGACAATACCCCAGTAAGCTAATGCAGTGCAATTAATTTCAGGGGCAAATCCATAAGTCACGCTCTTTTCAAGATGTACATCCTTTTACTATATTTCCTCAAAAGCAAGAGAATGAAAAAGAACTGAAAAACATTCCCATCTCATTCTATTTTCATTTTCACACGTTTAGTTTTTTATTAGTCGAACTTTATAAAAATTATCAGTGTGAGGCTTTTCTTACTTGTGATCCAAAATACATATGTTCGAAAATGGATAGGACTGTTTTTTCAAATCCAAGACATTTCTCTCAACAGTTGCATCTGAACTTATCTGACACCCCTGGGACTGCATACTCTGGTTCCAGAGGTACCTCTACTTGCCCACAGTGTGTGTAATAGCAATAATAATAGCACCCAGCCTGGTGTGTGAGCCCAGCCTGCTGCTCTCCCTGTGGCCTGCTGTAAATGAACACAATTGTTCAGCTGACATTTCCACTATTCTTGAAAGCAAAGCTCAGCTAGACCATTTAGCTAGCAACAGTCAACCATGACTGTTCTGATTTTACAAACAAGACCACATATTCATTTCAACTCTTTCTGCTACAAGAACTTAGTCATTTATAGCAGCTTTATATAGCACTTCTATTTTCTGTTTCCTGTGTGCTTGTGATAGTGTTTTGTTTCTCCCCAGTGATAGTAGAGAAGGACCTGATTAGGGCCATGAAACTTCAGCTGGGTTGCAGAGGAGATTTTAGGAAAGGTCCTGTTAGTTGGCTATTTTTATTTTCTGGCATCATTAGATGTCTGGAAAAATGCCCTGAAAAATTGAGTCCAGGCACATTGACTTCAGAAATTGGTATATATTAACCAGAAATTTCCTCTTTCCCCACCTACTTTTAAAATTTTTAACAGTGGAATATATTGAAACATGCAGAGAACTGTAAAACAGCCAAGAGGACTTACATAAAACTCACTTAAATGATCCACTTCTGCAGCAGAATAAATCAGAGGAAATATTAGCTAGGAAAGAGGATATCTAAAGAAAGTGACTGCAAACTGCTAGTTAAAAAAAAAAAAAAAAGTGTGATACCCCTTTCAGTTCCCCTTTTTCTACTCTCAAAGAGCCACAGTTAATTGGATTGCTTACAGAAAGATTCCCATCCAATCCATTTTACTCTATAGAAACAAACAAAGAAAGAAGTCACCCTTTCCCTCGGACCAGCACAGGATGTCTGTAGGCTGATTTACTTGTCCTTTGCTGCTGCATTCAAATGCAGTCACTTCATGTTGGGTAACAAGCGTCTCCTGGGAGATGTGACAAGTGCTGAAATGGGTACGACAAACCTCATTCATCTGCCAAATTACTGCCCCCTGCATTTCACAGGCCAGCATCTTTTGTCTGTGGGGAGGAAGGCAGTGGAGTGCCTCCAAGATGAGGGCAAGATTGGAAAGCGTGATCAGAGCCTGAATGAGCTGGCATCAGCTACAAGCAGAGTGAGTTGCAATGATATTTCTGAGAACTCCCGTGACCGTTTATAACCACGTATTCCAAGAAAACTCCCAATATAGTCACTGTCGTGAACAAAGACTGCAGGCTATAAGCAACAGATGAGCTAACCTAACCTTCCTGCCTTTTGGGGCATATTTCCTTTGGCCTGGAGCAGGGACAGCCACCCTGGAGCAAGGTGCAGGAGGCACTGGTGGGGAAGGGGATGAGTGGGTGGCTCCTGCCCTGCCTCGGGGGCCAGGGCACAGGCGAGGGAACAGGACTGAAGTGTTCACTGCTGGAATGGCAATCGTAGCCAGGCTGCTCCCACCCACCCTGCTCCTGCGGCTCCTAAAGCTGCTCAAGGCTGGGGACAGTACAGCAATACCTCTCCCGAGGTCTTGGCTTCAGCCGCAGCCGCTCTGTGGCACAGAGTGGACGTGCTCCTTTTTGGCTCATTTTCTGCCCAAAGACAGGCAGAGAGGGAGCCCCAGGAGATGCTGCACATGTCCCAACCGCCTCTCTTACTCCAGCTTCTCAGTGTTAGTGTTTCAGAAGAAAAAACCCCATACCTGAAAATCCCAGCACTCGGCAAACAGTCAGTACAGCCATCACTTCAACTGCTTTCCTCAAAACATCCTCAGAGCCTGAATTTTGGCTCCACCGGCATTTGACTGATCATATCAAAGTCCTTACCTACGCTTCATTTCTATTTTTATTTCTCCCCGTAATATTAGCTTCAGATGTCACTGCTCTGCTTACTTTTTAATTAAAGACTTTGACATTTTTAAGCCACTTTATATTTCCTATCTTGGCAATATTCAAAGAAGGACTACACAGATGGGCAAATAATAATATCAAGATCTGAGGCAGTGCTTCCCTTCATCTTGGTCCACTTGGGTAAACCCACACCACATGCCAGTGTGAACTATTCTTGTAAAGAAGACAAGGGCTGTAAATCCCTGCCGAAACTTATTTAGGAACGGTAATTTTGGCTATGCAGAAGTGTCGTACATTAAATACAGTACAGGTGAAATTTGCTGGGAAGGGCTCTGACATCTGTATGTTAGACAGATGGTATCCATTAGAGAGGTTCCAAATTCTGAGCAAATGTAAAATAATATAATTTTATATATAATTTATACAGCAATTTTACATGCAGTCTCTTCAGAAAGAAACACCAAACCCATTTCAATTCCACAATCTCCAGCTTTTACAATTAAATAAATTCTCTTCAGTTATTCCTAGGTATTCCCTGTGCAAATGCACTGTAATGTTATCTAATTTCTGAAGAGATGTTTAGAAGGCTTGGACAGTATATTTAAGTGAGCTGTGCAAACATGCAAACATTTACTGTCTCCTCTCTTTTACAAAGCCCTTGGATCTGTCTTCCTTGCGCTTTCTCCAGGGAGAAGGAAAGCTGGGAGCACCACGAAACAGCACTGGCAGCCTGAACCACCCCTGAAAGGCGAGCATGATAAATGTGATGAGGCTGATCCTACCTTGGGTGGACATGAATTAGGAACCACAGCTACAGAACCTAGTTTTGTTGAAGATATCCATGTCCTTGTTTGCCTTATTGCAAAGATTTTATGCCAAGGTTGGCAAGTTATCCCAGCAGGCTCTGGGATATTGGTTTTGTTAGAATAATTTGCCACTGAGTCAAGTTTCTTTGTAAACCTTTTATTTCTTACTGTGCTCTAGTGTATTGGGGAGGCACCTGAGACTCACTTGTAAAACTGCAGGTGTCGAGTTTCTTGCACACCATGTAAGTCTCACACGGAGTTTTAAAAGTTAAAGCCAACTCTCCCGCATGAAGGTGGTCTAATTCCTGACAGGTAAGTGGCTGCTTGGCTACTTGGTCACATTGTACTCCTTTCCATGGCACTGCCTTGGCTCCTCCATGGCACTGCAGAAGGGAAACCGTGCCTGCCAGCTGGGCAGACTGATGAACAAAGCCAAGGACATGATGCATGGAAAACCCTCTCCAGCTGAAGTGGGGAAACTCTGACAAAACACAAGGGGTTTTAAGATATCCCCTAGAGAAACAGCAGTTGCTTTCTTATAAAAAGATGCAGTGGTTACCAGCAGTTGCAGCCATCTAGGCACAGCCCTGTGGCAATAGCAAAGTTCCTGTCTCTGCTGCTGTGTCTGCACCAGAACCAAACCTAACCAGCTTCAGATGGCCTCTTTTCTCTTCACAGCAACTATGAATATCTATTTTCTCCTCTAATTCCAGCATAAAACGCCCTTAACTTGAACTTGCCCAGCTCTGGATCAGTGACATGTTTTAGGTTTGACATCTTAGACCTCCATGCAACAAGAAAGAACTAAGAGGTCACTGCTGCTGACTTGAAGGTAGTTTTGTTACTCCACAGGGTGTGTGGCACGTGGACACAAACCTGGGAAGCAGCAGGATAGCACTGTCCCAATGATTTCAGCTCTTCTTAGCTATGCGAACATATCACATCAAACACTAAATATGTCAGTAGTCCAGAATGAAAAATTGCCATTTCCTGGCTCTCAGGCAGCCATAACTTTCATAGACTTAACTTTCAGGACTCATGCTGGAACTAGAATCACATAAGCAATTGTACTGATTCAAGACTACTTAAACTTGTTACCATCCTCAAATTCAGCCATACAGTGTAATAATAATGTTATTAATCATTTTGATAAAACCTACCTTCTACACATAATCACAAATGTGAGGAGCTTAGAAAATGTGCAGATTGCCTGGATCTGCACGCAAGAGAAGAAGCCTGCTCAGTTTCAAGACAATAATAATTTAAAAAAATTGGTTAGGAATATAAACATTGATAAACTTGCCTTACAAATATTATTTTAAAGATGCTTGTGACAGACTGCCTGAAGTCAAAGCCTAATAAAGCAGTTATCTTCAAGGGGGCTTCTTTACATGTTTAAGAGGAAGCACATGCTTCAAGGCTTTGCTGGGTTCCAGACACACTGTCCTTATAACAAGCATTGTGCTACCTGCAGTCTCTGCCTTATTCCAGTGGGTATTTCCCTGTGTCCAAATCCCAGGCCACAAATCCCAAAGCGCTGTAACGGAGCTGCTCTGTCTGCAACCAGTGACCAAGAATGAGAGAAGGGCTGCAGGTTGTGCTTTATCTTTAACATCTTTATGAGGCAGAACATCAGGTTTTCTATTCTTTGCATACATCTGCAGAGTATTATCCATATGACAACCATAACAAAAGAAAGAAAATTAAAACCAGACTTATTGGAATTAATACAAAATAAACAGTTTACTTAATATTTCTGGCTAATTTATCTTACGACAAAAGTGAAACAAATGCTTCCGTCTAAGCTTGGGGGTGGTGGTGGAGATTAGGAAAAAAGCAAAATATTTAGCTTACCTCACCTGAAAGCAATCTCCTCTTTGATCTTGTTTTGCTTGAATTGCCAGCACCACTTCTTCTCCAGGATCATTAATTCCTTCTCCATCTCTATTTGCTCTTTTCCATGCAGCTCAGTGGTACTTAGTTGCTGGCTGGGCTTAAACCATGACAGGCCTTAATTTCTGTAGCTGCACAGACACAAGCCCTATAGATTTTACTCTACTCAGGTCATATCAGTGACTGCTGTGCTTGGCCTTTGCTACTAATAAATATTCCCTTGGATTTACTTTTACACCCCAAACCTCTAACAGTTTAAACTTTGACCCAGATCAAGAGCATTGGTATAAACACAATAGCATTTGTCTTTGCTGTATGGATTATATTCCACTAAAAGAACATCTGTAAGGCTGAAAAGTAAGACCCTGTTAGGTAGCAGATGGTGCCAATTCAGTCCTCTTTGGATACAACCTCTGGTTACTGCATGCTCCAGTTTTCCATAGCATTCCCGCTGCCTGCATGGCATGTTTTAGCTGAGATGCAGATCCTAATTTTTAAGGATGCTGGGACTGAGATGAACAGGCTCCTAGAAGGCTGATGGATCAAAACCAAACTGAATTTGTGCTGTTTTTGTTATTATTGATAGGCATCAAACTACATAAAATTAGATAAAACAGTCTTTATCATGCAGCATGTTGGACTCATCTAACACAATCACATTACCAAGTCCATAGGTGAGGAAAAGAGGGCACACTGACGGATAAATATTTGTTTGTGTGGTTCTTTTCCTATTTTATCTCTGATTAAATACACTTCCTTAAGCTAAGCTATGTCCTTCACTCCCAAACACTGAAAAAGCTTTGTGCATTAAATGGTTCTCCAAGCTCATCCCATGTGCTTTTCAGGGCACCATCTCTATCCTGCCTCATGAGAGCCAGTTGGGGCTGGACAGGCCCCAGGCAAAGGAAACTTGCACAGGGAGGGAAAAGCAGAAGCTCCTTGATGCTTCCTTTATCCATGGCCCAGGACACCAGCCTGGCCACAGCAGAGTTACCTGAGACTGCACAAGGTGAGGCGTTTCACTCCTCCAGCATCCCCATCAGCCAGAGTGCAGAGCCATTGCAAACCACAGCAGGAGCAGGTGGCCAGGGAAGGGGCAGGGCATCCTTCCAGATGGACAGGAACTCCAGTCAAGGCAGCACTGACAAAATGACAAAGGGGAGATGAGATCCTCAAGCAGTTAATACTATCCAGCTGACACAGAGGAGGATATGAAATCTATGCAAATCTACATAACCCACTGACCCAAAGAAGCAATGGATTTGTTTATCCATGAGCTAAACCAAAAAGCTTCCAGAAATGTGTCAGCTTCCAAAGCAGCTGGATACCCCTTGCACAGGGACATAGTTCAGCTCTGGCACTCAGTGCCTCACTGAACAGCACTTTACACAGCATTTGGAGAACAGAGGCTCCAGCTTTACACATAGCAACACACAAAAAACTTAACATTAGTGATTAGGTGAGGTTTTTGCAATCCATTTCATCCCCCACAGGTTATGGCACTGCACAAGGGCTGCAGCAGCTCAAGGTGCATTCTGCTCTCACAGCCTCACGGAGCTGCTATGCAAAATCTCCAAGTGGACTTTAGCAAAGGTGGCCATGCCAAGAGCTGGAAGAAGTTCAGAGATGCAAAGCCCTGGGGGAATTTGAGATAGGGCTGCTACCTACAGACCGCACACAATGGGATAGTGTAATTTGAAGCAGCAGCTGGCACTGTAAAGTTAAACAAATCTCACTTCAGCCTCTGGGTAGCCCCAGATCAGCTGATGACAAAAAAGGATTTGCTTGTGCTCGTGTACATCATGAAGATAAAAAAAATGCTATTTGACCTCAAAGAAAAAAGCTGGCAGGAAAAAAATGCACACAATTTGGTGATGAATATAAACGCAGAATAGAGAGGGAAAAGTCCCTTCCCATGAGGCTGCAAGGTCTGTGTGCCCCTTAGGTTCCCCGTAGGAGCATCCACAGCTCTTGCCTGCTGTTTTACCTTGCCATGCCCAAATCATCCCACTTTTTCAGACCACGTGCTCATCAATCTCTCACAAGAAACAACTGACAGAACAGCCTAACTTGCACAAGCTCTTGCCCTGTTTCTAAACGGTTTCCTACTGTCACCTCCTCTTTCCTCCTGTCACTGTGCCCTGAGTGCTGGCCTCTGCTGCAGCTCACTTTTCCCTTCTGTCTCTACAGTGACCAACAGCACAATTAAAAACTGCTGTGCAGCACACCTTTTCTTCCCTCAGGGAGTAAGATGGGAGCTTACTGTATGTACATCATGGCAAGATATGAAGGACAGAATAGCAAACACTGTTACTGTTCAAAAAAACTGATTTGAATACTAATTTCTATCCTCATTGATTTTGCAAACCCCTGCCAGGAAGAAGTTAGAGTCTTCTCTCAACATGCTCCCTGAAAAACAAGTCATTATATTTACTTAGGCACATATTGATAAGAGTAGGCTCACACTTACCCTCAACAGTGATTATCCTTGACTGTAAGTTAATTTAAAAACATAACCTATATATAAGCCTCCAAAGATATATTTTTGGGTCTCTGGATGTGGGAGAACAAAGGGTCAGGGTGGTGCTGGGTGGAGGGATAGGAGATGAATGGCAGAGAGGCAGCAAGCAGGGGCATTTGTTGGGCTGGACTGGCTCGGATTGTAACTTCTGCCAAGATCTCTCCAGTGGCAGACTTATCCAAGGAAGAAGGTGGAGTCTGGATGCAGGTGGCAATCCACAGCTCCCATATATTTATTTTCATTTGTTTGCACCCTTTGTGTAGCAGAGCAAAGATCACCACATTCCTCCCATCACATTCCAAATTAAAACTTCCAGTTTCATGGTAATACATAATGTTGTTTAAACAGCAATGCAGTGCTCCCACAAGACACCACAACCCTTGAATGCTAATTACCACTGAGCAGAAAAATACAAGATTCTCCTACCACAGCCATGCAATTGCCTTTAAGATAAATGTGGTATAAGAAAACTTATGCCAAAGCTCTGCAACCTTGTAAAAGACTTTTTTTGGTGGGGTAGCATTTCATAGGCTTCATCAGAGCACACTCAGAAACTGATTGCCACCACAGACACCCACTTGGAAAAAATGAAAAAGAAGCATCAAAAAATGACATGCAAGGTTTAAAGACAAATTTGCAGCCTTATTGTAGCATTTAACTTCCACTTATACACAGTGATTTATTTCAGAGAAAGTCCAACGCATTTTCTTCTCCAGATGACACTTGTCTGAATTTCCCAGTAATCCTCTACTGATTGTCAGTGGGTACCACATGTGGAAAAAAAAGTCACACAGCAGATTAACTTCACTGGGGTTGTTCAAAGCCAAGCCTAAGTCCAAGGATCCTGGGTAAAAGGAAACCCTGATAAAACCAAGGACCAAATCCCTAATTCTGATCTTGCTCATTGGACAAATATAAGCATAAAATAAAGTAGCTTTGGTACCAGTCATTTTTAACTTGGAGGGAAATAAGTTGAAATCAGTGAGGTTGTACCTGCTTAGGTTATCCATGAATTTGGCCCTATACTTGTTTTCATGTGTTTCCCTTTTGCTTGATGGATTTAAAGGGAAATGAAGACTTTATGTGGGATATAATTACCATTTTGGTCTAGTATCTCGAGCTATTTTTTCAGCGGAAATTTCTGGGTGGGAGAACTTGACACTTCGGAAAGCGTGCCAAAATTTAGTGCAAGTTTATATTTACCAAAGGAACATTTGACATTTCATTGATGCATCACAAAGAGAAATAAGGGACACACCTGACAGGATTATCTCGTAATGAACTATTTTAAAACAAACAATGGCACTGCCCAGCAGTAAGAAAAAGCAAAGCAAAGGCAGAAGGACTGAAAAGGAAACAACTGTGATCCTATGGAAAGTCTGAATATCACTCAGAGCACAATGACACAATCCTTAGTCTCACAGTACTTGAAAAAGCTTGTAAAGCATACCCAAAATGTTGGGTATTTTTAAATAGTTCAAGATATTTCCAGTGCAAATACAAAAGTACTTATTATCACTCACATACCCTATCATATTAAGTATTTTATAAAAAATCAGCCAAGCATAAATTTTAGTGTGGTGATTTTAAATTTCTTTAGAGATGTTTTTGCTTTCACTACATCTTATTATAACATACCTTTCTCACACAACTTTTATAGGTTCTCTAATGACACAGTGGTTTTCTATCCCCAAACTGCCATACATAAAATAGATTGGGGCTTATCAGAGATTTGCTCTATTTTCAGTTTCCTAAGCCAACCTCAACTTTCTTGGCAGAAGATAATGAAAAAGACCACTAAGCAAAGCAATAAAGAGTAATATAAAAGCTCATTATTAGCCCAATTAATAAAATTGCAAGCTGTAGTGTGCAGTATGCACACGTAAAACTGAAAACCAAGTTCAAGCATACTAAACGAGATTATAAATTAGCTGTTGCTTTTCTGAGAAAAGCCATTCTTTAATGAGCTTGGAAATACAGCTAAATATTTTCTTTCATAAATTCAAGAAAAAAACATACCACTTTTGAGACTTCTGCTGGGCAGCTTCTTCTCATCTCTCTTTTCCTCTTTTAAATTTTAAATACTGCATAGGAACCATTTACTCTGTGAGGTTCCCATAGTTAGGACCAAACCCTTCTCACAGGAATTTTGGCACCTTATTAATTAGCTGGTTATGAGAAGGAGCTGCACTCTTTCAGTGACTCCTATTTCACCATCAGTAAAGTGTGATACCATAATAAATTTCCATCAAGCAAACTATTTCTGGTAATTCCCCCTAATTAACACCAGACTGCTAATAATAAATTAGGCCCTATGTGTTTCTGATATAACCAAGATCTTGTCTCAGCACAAGATATTAACCAACGTCCCAAGAAAGTAAAACTTGAACCTAAATTAAGCCTTTACTGGTAAAAGGATTTATATGTAATTTTGTGAGAAACCCTTTGAAGATCTCATATAGAGCATTTTGACCAGTAAATATTTTGAGTGACAGAGAGATTTGTTCTGTGCTGAGCAGTGAAAGTGGATTTATTGTGAAAACACACCATTGAGTTTTAAGCCTATAAATCTTACACTGGATTACAGCATCTTAATGAATGAATGACAAATCTCTTCTTTATTTTTTTTTTTTGGTCGGTGCATTTTAATGTTACATGATGTTGTGATTGATAGAAACCAAACCTTTGCCATTAAAATGTCAAATGCAGACTTCATGCCTTTAAAAATTTGGCTTCTGGAGCTTAATGTACTGTTTGCAAATAGACTTACGTTTGTCTCGCTCATAGCCTAAACACTGAAGGGGGGGCAAATTTTCTGTAAAGTTGCCTCTAAATTTTATAGAGCTGTGTGCAGTGTTTTCCTTTGCTTGTGTAAATAAAGGTAGAAAACAACAGCACATTTGCCCGGTTAAGAGATGCTCAGCTAAGGGGATTCTTACCAGACTGGTATTATCATGAAAGAGTTGGCCATGATAGAGCAGACATTAAAGTGTCCCACAGTGGAAACAGAGACTGCTGCGTGCCAAGGCTAAGTACGGTATCAGACAGATACCAGAGCAGGCAGTATTTCCTTGGACAGTGTCAACTTAGGAAAAATAATAAACCCTTCCAGAGAAACAGTGCAAAGTATTCTAGATGGGCAGTAGAATGGAGAAAGGATAGCAAATAAACAGTAATCAGCCAATGCAAGTTTTACACTGTTACATTTTTTACAGCGTTCAACATGGTATTTACATCTTTCCATCCACCTGGAGTAAAGATGAAGAACCAGAGACTCATCGAGGTTGGAAGGGACCTTGACTAGTCCAAGGGCTGTATCCAGTTGAGTTTTGAGTATCTCCAAGTAGAGGGACTCCACAACCTCTCTGGGCAACCGGTGCCGATGTTTACCATCCTCACAGTTGTCCTCTCACTACATACCAAGCCTGGCCCTCTTTTCCTGACACCCCTTTTCAGGTATTTGTACACATTGATGAGGTCTCCCCTGAGTCCCCCTCTTCTCCAGGCTGAGCAGTCCCAGCTCTCCCAGCCTCTCCTTGTATGACAAACACTTCATGTCCCTCACCACCTTCCTCACTCTTTACTCCAGTAGGGCCATGTCTCTGGTACTGGTGAAACCAGCAGTGGACTCAGCTCTCCAGATGGTTCTCACCAAGGCTGAGCAGAAAAGGATAACTTCTCCCATCTATTGGCAATGTTCTCCCTAATGGACCCCAGCAGGCTGGTGGTCTTCCTTGTCACAGAGGAGTTAACACTGGCTCATGTCACGAGGACCCCCTGGTCCTTCCCTGTAAAACAAAACTAAAAAACCCACAAAACCTGAAGAATGAGCAGCTGAAATGCTATCTGTGCCTGTGTACAATCATGGCTTTCCCTTACTGACTATGATTCAGGAAATTAAAATATCCAGCAACCACAAAACAACTGACGACAGAGAATTTCAGGTTTTGAGTAGGGTTTATTTGCTTGTTATGTTTTCCAACTATAATTGAATTTGCAAACGTGAACAGCCAAAATTCAATGCCAAAGATTAATAAACACAAGCAAAGAAATCACCAGGATTTAGCAGCTGGTAGTTTAGCATAAAACAATGTTTGCAAAGCAGCTCACATGCCTAGATAATGCAAGTAGCTCTGTGAAGAAATAGGTACACAATTAACAGACCAATACACATGGAACCACAACTCAACCCCTGCTTTTAAGTTTATTGCGTTGTTATATTAAGCATTTATATTTACATGTAATCCTGAATTATTTCATTACAACATACTGAAACTGTCATCATGGATCAATTATTCACTTATAAAGACATTCTACCTTCAAACAGAGTTAAGCCAAATTCTCCCACAGGCACTTTAGGAAGAAAAACAATGACAGACTGAAAATGCATGCAAAAATCTACAGTAGTTAGGTTACTAATATATCTCTCCTGACTCTGTAACATTGCCTCATAACATGAATGCTATATGTGTGTTGTGTGAAAAACAGCTGGGAATCCCACGAAATTCCCAAACGATGATGGAATAATGCTGGGTTTTGCTATGTCAAGTCTGCATTCAAGTACACATATATATATGTATGTCTCTCAATGCACGTGCATGTAGAGAGAAGTATATTTAAACTCATACACTCAGACCCCAAAAGATTCTAGAGGTAAAGGCAGGCTTACAAATAAAACAAAATAATACCAGGATGAAATAGTTCTAAACAACAACAACAACAAGGTAATAAATATTCAGTGAGATATATGGCATTATTATAAAGTGCTCTACTAAAATCTCACTTATTAAAATAATGATAAAAATTATGTTCCTTTTAATTGCTTTATATAATTTGGTAAAGCCATTAAATATTCATTATCTATCAGTGACTCTATGCTTCCTTTAAAATTTTAAACAAATAGATAAAAGCAGAAATTAAAAGGCAAAGCAGCTAAATGAAGCAGTTCTATTGGAGCCTTTCAGGCTTTTGTCCTCAAATTCATTAACAACTGCAAAATTTCACACCCTGGAGCATATGGATTAAATAATAAAATTCCAATTAAAATTATGAGGCCAAACAAAATTTAATGGGATTTTAAGGACAATGGCAAACTGAGAAGTTTTTATCCTACGTTAGAATTGCAAGGTTTGAATCACAGAAATTACTGAACACCTTTTCCTGTGCATTTCCCCCCTCTTTCCTCACGCATGTGCAATAAAGTTCTACTGAAACCTAGTTTGTAGGTCTCATTTCTCCACATTCCACTTAATTTTAAAAGCAACCTGGCTTATATGTTACCGTATCTTGTCCAGTCTGCTTCCACCCTTCTGATTTTCAGCCAAACTCACAAAAGGGTACATCTACAAGAGTGTAAACATTTTAAACAGCTCTATACCGTACCACCAAATTTCTTCTTATTTACCAACATTCACCAAATTTACCAAATTTCTTCTGTACCACTGGAAGTTAAAAAAGAAACGTGGTAATATTGAAAAAAAACAACTTCAGGAAATAAAGCGAATCAGTCCCACAATGTGAACCTGTCTCACTGAATTAATAAAAAGCCAAACATATTTTCATATTTCAGTACAGCAATTCTGGTTTTCTTTCCTCCTTTTTTGTTGATGTTCCTCATTACAATTGCTTTACTCAACCATGGAAATTTTTTGTGACTTTTTTATCCTTTGAACCAGTAAAAAAATCCCTCTCCACAACAACAAAACCAGTAAATGGTTATTTTAATGTCTACTAGAAAGAGCACTAAAGACTAACAATTCAGCTCTGACACCCCAGTTGAACCAAACCATGTGTAAGTTCAGTTTCCTTCAGGAATTTGCTCTGGTCCCAAGACAGCCCCCTTGTCTGTTGTGCAATTCTGCTGGAGCGAAATTCACCCTGTGCAGAGGGGCACCACCTCCTCCCTGTCAGCCTGCAATTGCTCCAATTAAACCAGTTAAGCCCTAATTTGATGCTAAGGGGGACTGAGCTGGTGCACTGGTCTTGCACTGCCTCTCTGTGTGGACACGAAATTCGAATCAAGCCACAGAATTGGCTGATCTGGCTTGCAGCAAATGCATAATGACAGCACTGTCTCTGCTCCCCTGCAAGATCTGAGAGGTACTGAGCTGCTTAAACCAATGGAATATAATTTAACAATACATTCTCTACATCTGGAAGAAAAGAGAAAAATAAATCCTAAACTAATGAAAATCATAACAGCTGAGCAAGAAAGTTAAGGTTTTCAGTACACTACCTGGCACACCACCAATATACATACTCATGAGCTATGTGGCAAAGAATGTACTGAGAAAAAAACAATGTCCTCAGTTGCACTTCAGCGGCTTCCCTCATTCAACACCAGAATCTCACATTCTGGATACAAAACACTGCTACCTGCAGATTCAGCACAATTTCCCCTTTCCAAGGCACTTAAAGCTACCTAAAACTGAACTGCAAACAGAAGTGTCAAAATCCCTGCTCCCTTAACATCTGATCTGACATTTTCATCCTATCAAACGTACCCTCAGCAGCAATGGGTTTTGGCTAGTGTTCTGGTAGTACATGAGTTACAGAAAAGTATCCAATTTATGTTTTCTTTCAAGTGGCATCTTCTAAATATTCTTTTTCACCAGCATAGCCACTTAAATGCTTTGTAAAAACCGCTGTCCTTTGCAGAAATTTAAGTGCAAAGGCACAGGTACATGTAATTGTGTAGGAGGCTTCCTGTATATGAATATCAGATTAAAAAAAAAAAGTTTTTGGAACTATCTATTTTGTGTAATCTTTACTCTGAGTTCCTTTTAATGGAGTTTAGCCACAATACTTCTGGACACACTTTAATAACATCAGTGAAATAAAGTGATCTGGATTGCCAAATCCAATCTCCTTTTATTTGCTGAACAGCAGCAAGACCGAGACTTCTAATATCAGGTATTTACTTTCGCAGATACTTCACTTCTCATAATGAAACAGATATAGGTGTGGTTATAAAATCATCAAATACAGTAATGTGCGAAGTGTAGAGATAAAGACACTCTAATTGTTTGGCTTGGGTGCAATTCCGGATACTTTTCTTTTTATGAAGTAAAATCGTAAATGATAAACACTCTGAAAAATTAGTGTACAATCCCTTCTGCAAGTTTCGACATCTCTCTTTCATTTTAGAAAAATTGTATATAAATATTTGTAACCAATTATCAAACATGGACATTTTAATCTTTCTGCTCAGTACATTTGTTACACAAGTCGAGCTCCAGGTATCAGATGTTGATAGAATGGGCGTGTTTCTTGCACAGCGGCTTGTCCTTCTTGGAGAAGAAAGTCTGGCCCTCCAAACTGTCACTACATACCTGAAATGGGATAAAAAAGAAAAGAACACCCAATTCAGATTCATGAATTATGCCATAA
The DNA here is from genome assembly GCA_013390045.1 of Picathartes gymnocephalus. Lineage (NCBI taxonomy): Eukaryota > Metazoa > Chordata > Aves > Passeriformes > Picathartidae > Picathartes > Picathartes gymnocephalus. Next base: position 43,732 of record WEKY01014468.1, read on the forward strand.
CTATTCAGAATGTCAAATCATGGTATTGTTCTATGCATAAATATATTCAAAGAGTAAGAATAACGTTTTTTTTAGGCATCCTCTTTTTACATAACACTAGTGATTAGTGTAAGCATAACCCTTCTCAAGACAACAGGTGTTTAAGTGGGAGCAGAATTAGATACAGAATTTAAGAAAAAACCCCAGTCATTAAGATTGGGGCTTCTCTTTTTGGTTTTTTTGGTCATACAATATTAGCAAGAAATACTTTGACTACAGTGTCCTTATGTCAAAAGCGCTCTTGTTGCTTTGGAAACACAGCCCATTCCCTTATGACCTTCAACACTTGCTCTGAGGAAGTAAACGTTGAGGGTTAAATGCTGGGACACAGGGCTGCAATCCAGGACACCTTCGCTTGCACCCGTGCCAGAGGTTTACAATAGCAACACACCTTCCAAATAACTGGGAAAGCACTTTTTGTTTGGGCTCAGGGCTTTGAGAGAGGTTAGAGCTGTTAAGTTCCATATGGGTCAGGTTAGCACAAGCACTGCTGCCAGGGTTTGTTTAAAGGCAGACCAGCTTTACTTACTGAGCATACAAAGCAAGTGTCATGCCAAGTATGGCCCAGGGCTTCAAGAAACCTGTCTCCAGCTTCAATGGGGAATTCACAGCCATGGCACATCGTACCAAAGAGGGCATAGTAATCTGCAAAGAGATACAAACAGATTTTAAAGCATATGCAGAAAAGCAAGACTGACCCCTTAAGACTTTTGCACTTTTCGTTCGCTGGCAATAGGTTTGGACGTTCTGAGGTTTATAAGACTAAGTATACTGAATAAAGAGCTCCTAGATTGAAAGAATGAGATGTTGACTTCTCCTTGCTAATTCAGTTCTTTTCCTCATCCTTTCAAGTGGGCCATGCTTCCATCTTCCTGGTGTTTCATTTCCTTGAGATCAACAGTGTGCTGGAGAGGGGGAAATGCACTCCTTGACAGCACCCACATGAACTCTGCATGTTCTTTACATTCTCTCCAAGTCTGCTTTGAAAGCACACCCCAGCTGGTCACACTACAGACCTCCTCAGAGAGTAATGAACTCCTACCTACATTCTGGCACAAGTTTTGCCCCAGACTGCACTATTCAAAACCATGTAATCATTAGGCTTCTGTCCTAATTACTGTCTAGAAATTTGGATCAAGTCAGAATGCCTTTCTGGTCACTAAAGTACATTACATGGCTTTTAAAATGAACAACAAAACAACAAACAAAACCCCAAAATAAACAAACCTTCTCCTTTATTACTACGAAAAACATGAAGCTTCTCCAGCAATCTCAGGGTGCAGGGACTAAAACAAATGGCATTGAACCATTCATATTCCCCACCCCAAGTTGTCTAGTTTTTTCACTTATTTCAACTCTCAAACATCCCATTCTAGGAAGCAAATGTTTTATTCCTGCAGAGACAACAATGGCATTAGTGGACAACATTAGAGAATTTGGGACCTGCGCACTACTGTGGCAAACATGTCAGGCAACACTGTGTCTTCATTATGATGAACTACAAAGTGACAGGCATAATAAAGCTTTGGACTCCATCTACCAGTAACAGTGTTACTATCATAGTAACATTCTGCCTCTGACAGAGAAATTAGATGTCAGGGGTTGTTTACAAAGAAGACTTATAAGCGGTGGGAAGTGGGGTAGAAGTGGATTTTGTTTCTCACCTAGACTATACAGATCTGCTGAAACACTAATGCTTACTCCAGCAGAGGCTACAGAGGATCATCACATGTGTCAAGCCCAAGAAAAGAGTCCTGTTCTTCTTTAGTAAGACAGTGTTTTGTGTGCTGACCTCCATGAAGGTGAATCATCATAGGAATCACAACTCAACTGTGTGCGGAACACAAATGCTCTGCAATAGCAAAGCCCTTGATGGCTGCCAGTGGCAAGGAACTGCTTCACCAATCACCTCCATTAATCCATGCTACTTGAATGAATTTGTAAGCGTTTAAGAAGGAAGACAATAATAATATCAAATGGTAGGACAGATCTATGCAAAACCCCTGAAGGACACAGTCTCATGACCATACTCTTTCAGCTCTTTGCATTTCTGGTCATACAGAATCTTACTGATATTTTCCTGGTGCCAGCAGTTAAAACCTTTTGTAAGTTGGCCTGTGGTTGTGTTGATAGGTTTATTGGCTTTTCTTCTGATAAAGGGCAGTAGATAAGGCAGAAGGAAGGGCATCAGCTTTCTTTTGCTTTTGCATGCTTGAATTGCGATACCACAGAAACCTTCCAAGGCAGACTTCTTACATAGTCACATATCAGTGCTTCCTGCATTTTCAAAACTAGGCTACTAACTCTGCACTTAAAAAAGTTCAAAGTTGTAGATATCTGGACTTTTATTTTAATTTTAGCCTCAACATCTAAACCCAGAACATTCTGCAGATTAAACCCCCTTTAATACTAATAGCTGATGCTGTTATAATTTCTAATACAGATTTAAAATTAGAACTCTCCTTTGCACTAGGAAGAAGGAAAGTTGGCCATGACATTTACTCCTTATTTTTTTAAAATTAGTCATAGACTCATAACTCCAGCTGGACTGAAAGTCTTTGAAAAATTAATATAACTCAAATTAACATCTAGTTAGTGAGCCAGAGCCATTACAAAATATCACTGCCAATAACACCTCACAGATTGTGTCTGCGTTAACTAGCAACTTTCTATCTCAGAAATAAACTTTGCAAAAAGTGTAGTATACTTGACATCTTACCACAGTTTTTCCCGCACACAGTATAGAAGAAGGCACATTTTGCACAAGAATTGTAACAGTAGCACAAATCAATGCACTTCACAACATGTGGGTCATTGAATGGCAGGAACAAGAACTGAACCTTAACAGAACAAAACCTGTCATGAGCTTTCCACCCAAAGAGGAGTTATTGATTCCTCCGCTACTACTTTTGAAGCATCAGATGGTTCCAGGATTAGGGTCTTCACATTGCTTCAGGATTTAATTTCACTGTGCTGTCACACTGGAGGATGCTGCTCACATACCCGTTTCCTCTGCTTCTCCACAAATTCAATAGGAGCAACACCCTACCCTACTTGTGTCACCAAGTTAGCAATAACCTACTGTGTCCTTTTGTATCTGCCAGCACCTCATTAAAGCAGCTCTGATAAGAGAAATTTTGGATAAATTGGCCTACTTCCCTCATGTTTACAGTACCTAGCACTGTCCATGGCACCCACTGTGAACAACTCTGGGATCAGTTCAGAAGGAAATCTTAGCTTCAAAGAGGTCATTAGAATTCTGTGTTACATCTTTTCTGGTCAATCCATTTCTACATCTAGTGAAACTGCAATGTTCCTAAGAGTAGAAGGAAAACCATAACAAAGGTCCAACTGACAGTTCCAACACAGCATGCACTGTGAAAACAGATAATTTGGATACAGTTTTTTCCCTTTTCCATTTCGTGGGAATTGTTTCACAAGTTGTTTATTTCTTTCCTAGCTCAGAGGAGTACGTGGAAAGCTTTAAGCCAACTAAAAAACCAACTTAAATAAAAACTGTTTGTATTAATAATAACAGGTTGACAAGAGGCTCAACATGACCTGGCAATGTGCACTCACAGCCCAGAAAGCCAACTGTATCTTGGGCTACACCACAAGAGGACTGGCCAGCAGGCAAGGGAGGGATTCTGAACCATCTACTCTGCTCTCCTGAAGATCCCACTGGAAGTCCTGCATCCAGCTATGGGATTCCCAAGATGGGATGTATGTGGACCCGCTGCGCCAAGTCCAGAGAAGGTCACAAAGATGCTCAGAGGGCTGGGAGCACGTCTCCTTTGAGCAAAGGCTGATAGAGTTGTGGTTGTTCAGTCTGGAGAAGAGAAGGCTCCAGGCAGACTTTACAGCACCTTCCAGTACCTGAAGCAGGTGTAGAGGAAAGCTGGAGAGGGACTTTTTACAGGACAAGGGGGAATGGCTTTAAGCTGAAAGAGTACATTTATATTGGATAATAGGAAGGCAGTTTTTTACAGTGAGAGTGATGAGGCACTGGAACAGGTTGCCCAGAGCAGCTGTGGATTCCCCATTCCTAGAAATGTTCAAAGCCAGCTGGATGGGGCTTTGAGCAACATGGTCTAATGGGAGGTGTCCCTGCCCACGGCAGAGGGGTTGGAACCAGATGATCTTTAAGGCCCCTTCCAACCCAAACTATTCTGTGATTCTATAAAAAGTGTTAGGATTAGCTGAAACTGCTAAGAACGAAACCAGAAATGCTCTGAACTTCTAAGGCTCATGTGATATTGCTCATCAGGCTTTCAAGTGCTGTAATTGTATCACTATTTTTCTCTTGACAGTTATTTTATCCTTGATCCTGTAAAAAACTACCTGGAGAGATTGCTTACTCTTGGAAGCCCCTCAGGTTGTGAATAAGGCTATTCAGAGAAAAACACATTACTCCACTGGCATTTGCTTGTGTTTGGTAAATAAGCAGATTTCATAAACTTCAGATTATTCTAAAGCCACCCAGAAAGTCACTCTAACACATTGATGAATCATTGATTCTACTGCTAAGAACTTAACAGGACTAGGTAAAATCAGTGACAAGAAGCCTGCTGCTGCTGAAGCTGATGAAGAAATCCTCACCAACTCCTCCTGCTGCTAACTTAAAGTGTCTACAGCAGCAGTTTTTGCTTTGAATTGACATATCAAAGTTACATGAAATTGCTGGGGCACTTCTAACATGCAGCTTGAGAAAAGGGAATTATTTTTTTCCCCTAACCTTACTGAGCTCTGCTTTCCTGCACAGCTGCAGTAAACTTTGGCTATGTTGCTTCTTACCCGTCTCACAGTAGGGATCACCATCTTCTAAGTGAAAGACGTTATTGCGGATGGGGTTATGACAGGCCACACACACAAAGCAGGAAACGTGCCAAGTTTGTTTCAAAGCATTTATTACTTCCTGTGGGGATTAGAAAAAGTGTTAGGAACACATTATTTCGATGTGATGACTAGATTGTGGTAGCCATGCCTCCACACTTGATTCATTTCGAGAATACTTTGTTTCCTACTGCTGCCTTGAAAATGGACTGTGCACACAAGTTCTGCAATGTTAATGAGGTGCTTTATTTATGGTACATCTCCTCTTTCTTCGTGAGCAATGCTTCGGGGTTTTTGGGAGGTTTGACATACAGTTGGACAAATTTTAACAACCCATTTGTTCCCATTCCTAATTTTAATCAAGATCTCACCCATAATGGTCCCCTGAAATAAGAAAAGCAGCATCCCTGCCTTCTCTTGAAGTCTATGAAGAGTTAATCAGAAGACATCACACAGAAAATTATGACTGCTCTATGTAGTTTTGGAAGATGCTATAGTGCCAAATATGACTTGAGAATTGTGCTGCCAGAGCCCTGCATGATCGCAGTTACACAGGAATGCAGACACATTGCTGTCTGCAGTGAAACAGCAGCCGATCCCCTGGCAGGCTTGAATGAGCAGTATCAGGGCTGAGTAGGATAATGTGTCTTTCCATCTACACTAACACTAGGAATATTTCAGTACTTCTCATCTAGCAAGCAGTGTGTTCTTAATGCTCAGCTCACCTAAGGAGGATTAGTTCTTTTTACTTTGCTCCCCCACTGCCCCCTTCCCATTCTGTAAAAAGCTGCCAACTCAATGCATTTTGCTCAAGAAAATTTGGTAATTGCAACAGCTACAGAACAGCTTCACAAAAACAGGAGATGAGCTTGGAAGAGCCAAGGAGACTACAGCACCTTTTCTCAAAGAGATTGAAAAGGTTCAACATTAGAAGATCCAAAGTCATATTTTTTACGTGATGGGAGCTGAAAAGGTGTGTCAAGAGTATATTTGAAAGAATGCAGACTGGGCCAGGTAAAACGGAATTTCATTGCAGAGAAGCAGTGAACACTGTGATTATTATTCCCACCAAAAAACAGGCCACTTGCTGGTCACTTACCCCAAGGATCTTCCTCTGGCACTTTGAACACTCAGGGGCAAAGAACTTCTCATAGCAGACCTCACAATACAGCATCCCTTTCTCTTCCACAAATCCAATGTAAGCCATGGAGGTTTTGCAGTGGGCACAATTGAACTCCTCTGGATGCCATGACTTTCCCAAAGCCACCAAGAAGGGTCCTCTGATCAGAAAGAAGAGACACTGTCAGCAAATGGCTCCTGCAAAAGCTATTAATAGACTTACCTAGAATAGCCCTGTGCCATTACTACACTGTTCACACACATACACTACCCCATCCCTCTTTCTTCCTACAGGCTCTAAGAAAGTGTTGACTGTATCCATCTCTGTATCTCCTAGAAATGCCTGCCCACAATAAACACTGACTCTTTCCACTTCACCGCATTTCAGAAATGTTGTTTAGAACTACATTAAGTACAGTGCTGAAGTGTCTGCTAGGGAAGTGAAGAAGAAGGATGTTTCCCATGTTCCCAATTCCATCTATTGCAAAGAGATATTTGACTCAGTGATATGATCAGCTCTCCTGTAGTCTGCATTCATATTGAGACTACAAATACAAGTAGACTTGACCCCAATAGGACCAGATAACATCAGTTTCTTCTGAGACAAAAATTCAGTCCTTGTCCCTATCCAACAAGTTTCTTACAGGATAATCCATTCCAGTTACAAGAGGATTTTTTTGTATTAAAATAGGTCAATATTTTTTCCCAAATAGACAGCTTCCTCTATCATTTGCAAGTGCAAAACAACAATGTTTTTAATAGCATTTTTCTGGTTAATGCAATGCAGTTAATAGAAAAGAAATTAATCCATTTCTCAATCAACAAAAAATTCCCAGTTTGTAACTTATGAATACCAGGTATATATCATTATCTCTATACTCATCTGAAAATATATTCAGCATGGTAATCTCTTTAGTGAACATATTTATTTTGAAGAGGTGCCTCTGAGGTCCCACCAACACTCAACCTTCCAGAATTTAGGTTTCAGATGAACTTGGTGGTTCACCAGATATCCTGTTCTTTTTAACACCAATAAAGATGCAATTCTTTCAAGTAGTGCTTCCTTTTTTTTTTTTTTCTGATCTAATACTGCACTGAAAAAAAACCTGAAAGGTACTAATATGACCACCTGCTGCTAAACAATTTTTTGAAAACCAAGTAAACTACAAGAACATTTTTGTGTAAGATTTTCATACAAACAAAGCAACAGCAACGAAGAAAAGAAAAGAAAAACAACATTAAAAAACCCAAACAAAGCCCCCCAAATCCACCTTGAAACTCGCTTATGTTGACTCTAAAATGGAAATATAAGTGAGCTGAAGACAGAGGGCAACTTCATTAGGGATAGGGTGTAAAGACTTTCATTTCTCTTCTACATTTTCTCTGGTGACACTATGTATTTTTGGCAGGATGAGAAGTCAAAGACAAGGGATTCAAACAGATTTAGGATAACTCAAAGACCTTGTAAGATGATGAACATATTTCATATGGGCCAGTTTATTCTATTCACCTCTGTTTATTGGAAGGAATGCAGAGAAAAAGGGCTCCTGAAGAGAAGCTTGTAGTTCTTTAAGGAGGGAGCTGGGGCTGAGCGCAGCTCTCTGGTCCCCGCTCCCAGTGGATGCCTGAGCAGTGCAAACACTGACCTAACCCGATACCCTCCCACTGCTCTACAAGCACCTTTTTACATCAATGCCCTCTCAGTTATGTACTGATCAAACAATACAAGCCCTAATGTACAACAAAGCGCCCTCAGAGCGCCGTGTCAGCGCCGGCTAATTTAACAGATTCATTAACACGGGGCTGACACTAAAGACGCTCTCCTGGCTCCAGGTAGGATTGAATTTCTGGCCATCTGCACTGAAATGACAGGCTCGGTGAGCTCTGCCATAGGAAGCAGGCATGCTAGCAACAGGAGGGGAAGGAATTTTTACATCTGCTGCATTTAGCTCTCCAGAGTTTACAGCCCTGACGTGCTGAGGTCAGCCATTCAGGACAGTGCGCAGGAACCCAGACGGACGGGGAACAGCCTGAGAGTGCACCTACGGAGTTCCTTTCCCAAAGCCGCCAGACAGCTGGGGCTGTGCCCTGCACAATGTCTGCGAGGTGTTCCATTAGTGCACTGGCTCCCTGTGCACACATGTCCAGAGGAACACTTTCTAAATACAATTTTACTTTCAATCAGGCCGCAGTTTAAACACATCAAGCTGATACTGCAGCTTAATGATACCTGCAACTTAAAAGCTGCCTCAAAGCAATGGAAGGAAAAAAAAAAAAAAAAAGACCTGCCATGTAAAATACACTAAAACATGATATTCAGAACTTGGAGGTGTTCCCACTCTCTGCATAATTTTGCCATCAAAATGATAGCTTCCAGTAATGAAAGGTATTTATTTCCTCTATTAATTTGAAAAGGACTTTAAAGTCCCAGTTTGAGTAAGGGGACAGGCTGCCCACAGTCATGCAATGTGACAGAAGTAGCTAGGGGGATGCAATGCTAGGAAAATGGCTATAGATGGCTTCATCCTTCCTTTCTTCTCCATTTAAAAACAAAACCAATAAAAATCCCACATGCCTCCATTAACTAGAACATATTTGTAAAAGTAGTGCTAAAAAACCACATTCCTACTGTCCAAATGTGATATGGGTATAGGATGACCCAACTGGCAACAGTTGGCTATGAATGTGTCTCTACCCCAGGCTACTTTGACATGCTGAGCATTTCTGAACAAATTTCTGGCATCACCATCTAGACCACGTGAACAAAACTCAGAGAGAAAAAGAAGAACTAGCCATTTATTTATTATTTTTTTGAAAGATTCTGATTGATTCACAGAGTATTTGCAGAATCTTATGCTCCAAAGGATCACCAGGTACATAATTTTAGTAGTCACCTCAAATATCTGGGTTCTGTGTGTAACAATGATATTGGGGCAAACTGAAAGGAGAAGTAAGCAACACATAGGAAATCTAAGTGCAATTTCAATGACTTAACACTCGTTAACTGAATATAACTTCATCAGTACGGCTGCGATGCATTATATTAGCAGGCCAATAATTCAGTTTCTGATGTGGCTTGTATTGTGATAACAAGCCAGAACTGAAATTTGGTGGTAGAGAGATCAAAAACGATTTCCACATCTGCTAGGAAGGCCAATCACTTCACAATTAACCACACAGCAGTTCTACATTCTTGGAAGTTTCTTTTTCTCCTCCCCTGAAAATGCCACAGTATACAATTTGGGCATAGGAGGTGCTGAAGGGAAGCATCATTTGTACTTTTTCCCTTTTGCCTTTAAAAACAATTAAGCTTTATAAAAAGGTGACAAAGCCAAATCATCATTCACAGCAGACATGCCAAAAAGTATGTTCTCAATGGTGATCCAGGGAAAACACATTTGGACTTCAAAGGAAGAGCCAACTCTGCAGTGTAGAACTTGGTAAGGCTGTCTGGGAACCAGAAGTCTTCATCAGGAAATGCCAGAAGTCTGCCAGACCGTCACAGCAAGTAGATCAAGAGAAATTTAGTTTGCCTTGAGCTTTGATTCTTTTAGACATGGAAAGAAAAGCTTACTTAATGAAGCTTTGGAAAAAACTGGACCCTTCAGACAATCACTGTGTGAATAATTGAAGATATATTAAAAAGTTATAAGGTGTCTGTAAGAAAGGTTTTAGCTCAACTAGCCATGGTTATTCTATGCCTGAGTGTAAAGTAACCAACTCCAGAATGAATTTTGGCTTCAAAACAGATGTACAATGCAATGCCATTTGATCCTCCTCCTACCTTTTCATAGGTAAAGCTACCACTGAGGGCATGAAGTGTCATTATGCTAAAACTTGAATTCAAAATGCCATTGCAGTCTTCCAAATTCACTGTATGCTGTGAACATGAGGCATATTTGGCATTGATTAATGCACATCAAGTCATCTCGGAACACTTGCTTTTAATAATTGAGCAGGCATTTAACATATGAAGAAATATAAGGATTTAAACACCAACAGCAAATTACAAAGAAGTCAGATGTGGGTACCAATTACTATTCATGAAAAGTGTCACTTACAATAGGTGACAATGACTTAAGTACAGTCAAGTGGGGCTCTGCAGTTTGTCCTCACGTATCTGCTAAGGAGTAAATGTTGCTCCACAGACCAATACACTGCCCTACTTAAGAGGGCAGCAGCTCATCTCTGTTTTTAATTGTGATCAAAACGGGGGAATGGGGAGTAGCAGAAAGTGATGTACAGGCCAAAGGGAGAGGGGAACTGCTCAGGACTGAGACCCCACAGCACAGAGCACCAGCACACCCTGATAAACCACAACTGCTGTAAAAGACAATGAGGAGTCTTGTATGAAAGATACAGCATATAGTGCACTTTGGGTTTGGTTTAAAACTAAAATAACAGTACAAAAAAGAAAGTGAGTGGTTTCTTGCATGTTATTTACTAGACACAAATCCAAAGCCCAGAACACAAAAAGGACAGAATACTGAAGACAGACAGAATTATTATGTAGGCCAAACTGTTCAAAGAATCAGATGAATCTCATCCCAAAAATAAGTACACCTTTTTGATATTAATCTTCTATTTTGCAAGGAAGCAAAAAAACTGTAATAAGATGCATCAGTGCACCTGTGTTGGGAATTTGTGTATTTTCTATTGCTTCAAGGAGGTTAGGTTCATATATTTTTATTTCCTTGACATATACAGTGGAAGTAGGAATAATTTTTCCAAAACATCACAGATCCATTAGTAAAGAGTCTTCTAAAATTAACCCAGTGCTAACTGAACTGGTAGTGAACTACCAGAACAGAAATCTCATGGAAGCAAACAAGCTGGACTCAGTTCACCCCTAAGGATCAAGTGATTTGCATTAGCTGGTTCTGATGTAGAATCCAAGCCAGGGGTCAAGAGGCTACAAAAACCCATGGTGGAAAGGCTGGTTTTCTGTTATAATGAATGAGAATTATACAGCTTATGGAGTTCCTCACTTTTCACAACTTTCTAATCAAAAAAGTCTGTTTCTTTAATCATGATGGAACATAATGCAGGCTTTCTTATTTTGTCCACTGAAAACATGGGATATAGATAAATAAATTAAAAAATACTATAAAAATATGATTACTTTCCCCTTGTAGTTCAACAATACAGTTGACTGAATAAGCAAGAAGAAAACACTTTAAAAGAATACATTTCTTTCAATAATCCTAAGAGATTTCTATTTTAGGGAAGAAATAAAATGCAAGGTAGATGAAAATGAGGATGATTTGCACACTGGCAATAAAAGCAATTACAATTCCCTGAATGAGACAATCATGACTAATTGTCAGAAATCACTGACTGAACAATGCAACGCACATTAAACTTTTCCTCCATCCAAAATTCCGGCTAATGATAGGATATCTTATGGGATCAGCAGAATTTATTTAACTTAATCTCTTTTGGCAAACTTGTGTACGCATGTCATGTAAGTCAAGGACAATAATGTCCAAAGGCCAGAGAGCCCATCAAAGAGCTTGAAATCCAGCAATGCAGGAAATTATTATCTATCCAGTCCTAGTAATTGTTAAAACATCACTTGCTCTTCATCTATGGATGTTATTTTTATTCTTCTCAATTAGAAACTGCAATTTTGAAATCAACGCTTGTGACTAGTCTTTCTAAGACTATACTCTCTGATTGGTTTCCAACTAGCTAATACTATTGGAATTCCATTGGAATGGGTGTATAAATGAAAACTAACTTGCTTACTTTTCTTTGATTTTATGTTTACTCCATTCCATCCAGCTTTCTGGTTCTCTGTAAAATGGACTGTAAGACTGCAATTGCTAGCAGTTCACAATATTTTTCCTCCAAAGTTTTGTTAGATTCATTCTTAGTTTTGTTAGATAAACCATGCATGAAAAGTGTTCTGCATTACTGAAATGAAGCCTTAAACCACTTATGACTAAAGAACCAAAAACCACGAAAGCAAAACAAAGCCCTGCTGTGAGACAGCCTGCAGGATGAACAGAAACATAGAATCATTTAGGTTGGAAAAGACCTATAAGATCATGAAGTCCAACTGTTCACTCAGCACTGCCAAGTCCAGCACTAAGCCATGTCTGCAAGTGCCACATCTACACATCTTTTAAATACCTCCAGGATGGTAACTTCAGGACCTCCCTGGGCAGCCTGTTCAAGTGCTGGGCAACCCTACTGATGAAAAAATTTTTCATAATATCCAACCTAAACCTCCCCATCATATCTTGTGGCTATGTCCTCTCACTTGAGGAACATTATTTCCATAATAATAAAGAAAGTACTATTGACTGCTGACTAGTACCTGACTATAAACCTGCTGACTCCTTTGAACCAAACCTCCAGATCACTGCAGCCTCCTTTCAGGCAGCTGTAGAGAGTGGGAAGGTCCTCCCTGAGCCTCCTTTTCTCCAGGCTAAACACGCCCAGCTCCCTCAGCTGCTCCCCATCAGAGTTGTGCTCCAAATCCTTCCCCAGCTCCACCGCCCTTCTCTGGACACGCTCCAGCACCTCAGTGTCCTTCTTGTAGTGAGGGGCCCAGAACTGAACACAGGATTTGAGGTGTGGCCTCACCAGTGCCAAGTACAGGGGGACAATCTCTGCCCTGGTCCTGCTGGCCACACTACTGCTGATCCAGGCCAGGATGCCATTGGCCTTCTTGGCCACCTGGGCATACTGATGGATAATGTTCAGCTGGCTGTTGACCAGCATGCCCAGGTCCTTTTCTGCCAGGCAGCTTTCCAGACACTCTGCCCCAGCCTGTAGTGATGCCTGGGGGTGTTGTTTCCAAAGTGCAGGACACAGAACTTTGCCTTATTGAACCTCATAAAAGTGACCTCAGCCCATTGATCCAGCCTGTCCAGATCCCTCTGCAGTGCCTTCCCACACTCCAACAGACCAACACTCCTGCCCAACTTGGTCACCTGCAAGTGTCATTGAGTGTGCCCTTCATCCCAGTCCAGATAATTGATAAAGATATTAAGCAGGACATGCTCCAACAACTGAGCCTGGGGAGCAACACTGGTGACTGGCCGCCAACTGGATTTTGCTCCATTCATCACCACTCTCTGGGTCTGGCCCTACACAGCCAGTTCTGCACACCCCAAAGAGTGCACCCAGCAAGCAGATACTCACCTAATGACTTGGTTACAGTGTGCACACATGGGAGTGCGCTTCCCTGCGGGAATATGCTCCGCCCTCTGAACCAGCGTGTCTTGCTCATTTTGCTGAGGTGCTGTTGCAGCTTTTTCACTTGGGGCAGTTGTTCCAGGTGATTTAATACTGTTTGATGTCCATCCACTGACAGGAGCTAGGGAAAGAACGCCCAAATAATTTAGAGGACCAACTTCCAGTACCAAGTAAATTAACTTGAAATACAAGCAACCAGCAATGTTTGCCTAACATCATCATCCAACGTATACCTGCCTCCTTAAAGGAACAGATTAAAAAGCATTCATTTTCCCCTCGTCCCCCAACAAGTTACCAAGAAAGTCCTACCTACTTTATGAAATGTCTGTGAAATAACACAGAATGGTTTTGGCTAACTTGTAGAGGTGGTGGACAAATTTCAACATGTTGAAGAAGTTAGGTAAAAGAATATACAACCTGTGAAGGCATTATTTTGTTTTAGATACAAAAGCTGAAGCCAAGAACATCAGTGTAAGAACAGAGGCAGGAGAAAGTGACACACCTACTCAAAAAATTTCACAGCGAGTGCAATAGATCATACATCATTACTAACACATTAAACAAGAACATGCATTCAATACAACATGTGTAGGAATTTAAACTAGAGTACTGTATAAGAAAAATATATTTCTAAATTTAAATTAAACACTGACCTAGATCAGTGGAGTCTGCCAATCTGAAGCAATTCAAAGGTCATGTTCACATCCTCCTTATCAAAGTATGGCACAAATAAAACCCTGACATTTTTAGAAATGTATACACTATGTACTTCCATGTGTACTCAGGGTTTTAGAGCTGTAGAACAGACATAAGCTTTTATGGAGTTAAAAAAATGCATTTACAAAAACAAAAGGCACAGATTATACTGTTGTAAGGGTAGTGAAGAAACAAACAGTCCTCTGCTTTTCTTTCCCCTCTATTGATATATGTACCTTGGTAACGTACAAGCTACAGCAATGTGGGTTTATGGGAGCAGTTATTCCTGTCAGGAGGAGGTATCTTTCTTTTTCAAGTACATTATAAAAAAGCCCACATTTCCTTTTGCTTGTAACCACAGGCAAAAGAAAGCTGGAGTGTTTACTTGGTGCCATGGCTTTAGTGCAGCCTTGCTAAACCTTGTAAATCAAAGAGTGAAATTAAGACCTGAGTAGAAACTCGGACAAACAACCAAGCAATAACCGAGACATGGGACAGTGCAGGATGACGCTTCTGCTACAAAGATGCAGCTCTCCCAACACCAGGGTCAAGGCATTGGTATGTAGCTTTGCAAAAAACCTAGTCTGTGGAGCTGTTAATCTTTGTGCTATTTGTCCTCTCTCTTTTTTCATATCATCTTCCAGGGGAGAGATGAAAAATTGTTTCTCATCATCTCCATTAAGGTAATGCTGACCAGCCTCTGTCCTACAGAAAAGTTGCAAGTACTTTTCAGGCAAAACAATGCATTCCCTGCTGAAAGAGAAGTGCCGTACTAATTTGCAGAGACAGCAGATTTAAGCAACACTGAATCCACAGAAAATCCAACATAAATGCCCATATTGTGCTATTTACAGAATATAGCTAAGCACCACACAATTTCATCAAAACAGTACCATGAACTTTAGCAACTCCCTCCACTACTCACCTGTATACTAAGACAACACATCTGGAAGATGTGATTTTAACACCAATGCTTTGGTACATAATTAGACTTGGTATTAACCTGCTGATACACTTAATATCTGCATTTGCTTACTCTTTCTGTAAATGAAGAAGAAATATACTCTCTTTTTTTCTTTTTTGTTTAAATGGTATGTTTACCAAAATTTCTCATATCAAGTCATTTCAAGACTGACATATTTTTGGATTCTTTTCAGAATCTGATGTAGCAGAAAATATAACAATTCATAAGCGTTGGTGGGTTTTTTTTGTTTTGTTTCTTTTTTCATTTTGAAAACAAGACTATTGGTTATATTTAATATACAATTCATGAATTTGAAATATCTTGAAAAAGTAACATCTTTATTCTTGACACATTCAACATTCCTGAGTGGAAAGAATTTAAGAATAGAGGCACTTGATTTTGAACAAGTCACTCTGCTACTGTAGCTCACTTTAGATTATAAATGCCTGCTAAGCTGAAAACCTAGGAAGAGATAAAAAATAAAAAGGTGGCAGAATAACTTTGAAGACATGAACAAAAGTGGTGTTGATTAATAGCACTTTCCTCCTCTGTCATCAGACATGGTTTTTCAATTTTCAGATCCCATTTCATGAGAAGACAGGAACATATACTAAACCCAAATCTGTTTGAAGACTGCTTTTGCCATAAATCAAACTGCAGCACAGCTTCTAGTGTATTGCTAATTTCTGTTTGGGTTATCTACTGAATCCCAAAGCCCATTCAGACACATCAGCTGTCTCGTTTGCACTGTGTAGTTAAAAAAAATTCTTCCTGCTTACTTAAGGGAAAAAAAAAAAGTACAAACATTACAATTACTCTCTTTTCTTTGGTCACATTACAGCTTTCATTATTGCTGTTTTTATGAATGATGCTTTTCCGAACACTACCTAACTTCAAAGTTACTACTGGCCAGGAGGAGAATTTGTCTACGTAAACCAAAGCTGTTAGACCAGTCATTTCTGAGTTATTTAAAGCACTAAAAAGTGAGAGAAGGGGACAGTCCATCATGTTATAACAAAAACTCTCCTCTAAGCAAACATAATAGAAAGCACACAAATTCTGTGTCAAGCAAGGGCTGTGACCTGAGCAAAACCAAGCAGGGTATTTAGTGTTGAGGAATCTCCCTGCCCTTGCTCACAATTTGTGCCCGCAGCATTCTCACAAGGATTCTCTTTCTCTTTGCTGGTAATTTGTTGGTCTTGCAGTCTCATTCCCCTCTACTCCTGTTCTGAAGTGGACTCAAGTTTATTTCAGTTCAGATTTTTCTTCCTGAAGAAGAGGGGTCAGTCTGCTTCCTTTGCCTTCAGATCCATCCTCTTATTAAAGAAAGTACACCTAAAGTACTGTAATATCTCTATCTATTTCAAATACCCTATTTGATATACTGGCTTCTTTGTAAACCTTCTACAGTTCTCTAGATTTATTTTTTTTTTCCACCATAAATCATTCTCCTTTCCTCACTGCTTGATTTGCCTCAGCCTTTTGTCTTCCTCATTCCCTTCTGAACACCAGCAGGAGGATAGCTTTTACTGGCCACTTCTCTTTCCACAGGCCATACACACACCTTTAACATTTCAGTAACTTCACCGAAGGTGAAGTTTCCACTTCATTGCAACCCACAGACCATTTTTTTTGTTGGTAGTGACATTTGTGTTTAGTTGTTTTGCTTTTGATCTAAAAAAACCCCACTATTAATTCCCCACTAAAATCTGTATGAATTATCAGTACTTTTCTCAACAATATTCCTCCTCTTGTAGCTAGAGAATTCCAAATATTAGGTCTGTTTTCTTGTTTAGATAACACAGATATTTCCCATCTATTCCTTCTACTTAAACAGCAACTTTACCTCTCCAGTGGACAAGATGTTTTTACTGCAGAGAGTAAGGAGATACTCTGAGTTCATGTATTCTCTTCCTCTCCTTTCTCTTTTCTATTTCCTGAGAAATTTTTCAGCTTTAAACACAATGTATAAATCTGTACACCCAATCTAAGTGAAGACCTCTCAACTCTCGGCAACCAGTCTGAGCTCTCCTGTAGTCTGTGCTTTATACTTTGCTTTTTACATTTCACACATATGATCAGCAGCTTTTTTCTCAAGGAGTACTGGGGAGATAGATGCCCCGGTACCTAAGATCTGTTGAGGTGCATGCACAGTTTTAATTGCAAATGGTGACTGATTGGGAATGGGAAAGGAAATCGGCTTTTTGATGACACAATCTCATCCCATATTTTCCTGTTGCCACCTTTGTTGCTTGAAATGGGACAAAGCACAGCAACTTTTGTGGGTGGTCTGAAGATTTAAAACTAAAATAAATAAATACAATTAATAAAGAAAATAAATAATTTATAAGAATTATACACTCCAGAAAGAGCTACTCTGACCTGACTACCAGAGAGGTTTGGGTTTTCTGCAAGTCATGAGAAGATGTCTGTGGCCAAATTTTGGAGTTTTGTAGGCTTCACTTCACCTTCACTCTTTTTAATTAAACATTCTAAAGCACTGTTGATTTACACTGATGTATTGTCATCGATT